>JALDNG010001588.1:0-53485 GCA_024349245.1 Neodontobutis hainanensis
TCTACAGTCTGTATTACTGCACGTCTACAGTCATTTCAACTACACCTCAACAGTCTGTTCTAATGCCAGTTTACATTCTTTACCTCTGCTCTACTGCAGTCTGTTCTACTGCACGTCTACAGTCTGTTCTACTGCTGCTCTGAAGTCTGTTCAACTGCTTGTGTGTAGTCTGTTCAACTGCAACTCTACGTCTGTTCTATTGTATGTCTACATTCTGTTCTAATGCACATCTACAGTCTGTTCTAATGCAAGTCTACAGTCTGTACTACTGCTCGTGTACAGTCTGTACTATTGCACCTCTACAGTCTGTTCTAAAGTATGTCTACAGTCTATTCTAATACTCATACACAGTCTGTTCTAATGCTCGAATACAGTCTGTTCTAATGCCCAATAAAAGTCTTTACTACTCCACCTCTACAGTTTGTTCTACTTCTCTACAGTCTGTTCTACTGCAGGTCTACAGTCTGTTCTAATGCCAGTCTAGAGTCTGTACTACTGCTGCTCTACAGTCTGTTCTACTGCACGACTCTAGTCGGTTTTATTAAAGGTCTACAGTCTCTTCTAATGCACATCTACAGTCTGTTCTAATGCACATCTACAGTCTGTTCTACTGACGTCTACAGTCAGTTTTAAAGCCAATCTAGAGTCTGTACTACTGCTGCTCTGAAGTCTGTTTAACTGCAAGTCTACAGTCTGTTCAACTGCACTTCTACAGTCTGTTCTAATGCCATTTTACAGTCTGTACCTCTGCTCTACTGCAGTCTGTTCAATTGCACTTCTACATTCTTTTTAACTGCACATCTACAGTCTGTTCTAATGCACATCTACAGTCTGTTCTAATGCAAGTCTACAGTCTTTACTACTGCTCATCTACGGTCTGTTCTACTGCAGGTCTAAAATCTCTTCTAATAAATGTCTACAGTCTGTTCTACTGCACATCTACAGTCTGTAATACTGCACTTCTACAGACTGTTCTAATGCTTGTCTACAGTCTGTATTACTGCACCTCTACAGTCTGTTCCAAAGCATGTCTAGAGTGTTTTCTTATACTCAAATACAGTCTGTTCTAATGCTCGTCTACAGTCTGTTAAACTGCACCTCTACAGTCTGTTCTAAAGCATGTCTATAGTGTTTTCTAATTCAAATATACAGTTTGTTCTAATGCTCGTCTACAGTCTGAACTACTGCTCTTCTACAGTCTGTTCTAAAGCATGTCTAGAGTGTTTTCTAATACTCATATACAGTCTGTTCTAATGCTCGTCCACAATCTGTTAAACTGCACCTCTAGAGTCTGTTCTAAAGCATGTCTAGAGAGTTTTCTAATACTAATATAAAGTCTGTTCTAATGCTCATGTACAGTCTGTAGTACTGCACCTAGTCTATTCTTCTGCACAATGTCAGTCTGTTTTACTGGATGTTTACAGTCATTTCTAATGCAAGTCTACAGTCTGTACTTCTGCTCTACTGCAGTCTGTTGTACTGCACCTCTACAGTCTGTTTTACTGCTCATATACAGTCTGTTCTAATGCACATCTACAGTCTGTTCTAATGAAAATCTACATTTTGTACTACTGCTCACCTACAGTCTGTTCTTCTGCAGTCTACAGTCTGTTCTGATAAACTTCTACAGTCTGTTCTACTGCATATCTACAGTCTTTTCTAATGCAAGTCTAATGTTTGTACTACTGCTCATCTACGGTCTGTTCTACTGCAGGTCTACAGTTAATGGATTGGTTTTATATTGCGCTTTTCTCCCAATGGACCAAGGGACTCCGCCCACAAGCCGTCCATTATTCATTCATACACAGTCACACACTGTTGATGGTAACTACAACTGTAGCCACAGATGCCCTAGGGCAGACTGACAGAGACGTGGCAACCATTTTGACCCTAAGGCCTCTTTGACCATCACCACATACATTCACTGAACATTCTTAAACATTCATACGAGGCAAGGTGGGTTAAGTGTCTTGCCCAAGGACACAACGACAGGTATCTCTACAGTCTGTTCTAAAGCATGTCTACAGTGTTTTCTAATACTCATATACAGTCTGTTCTTATGCTTGTATACAGTTTGTACTACTGCACCACTACAGTCTATTCTTCTGCACATTGTCAGTCTGTTCTACTGGACGTTTACAGTCTGTTCTAATGCTCATCTAAAGTCTGTTCTACTGCACATCTAGAGTCTATTGTAATAATTGTCTACATTCTGTACTACTGCTTCTTACAGTCTTTTCTACTGGGCATCTACAGTCACTTCTAATGCAGGTCTACAGTTTATACTTCTGCACATCTACAATCTGTTCTATTGCTTGTCTACAGTCTAATCTAATGCCCAATAAAAGTCTTTACAACTCCACCTCTACAGTCTGTTCTACTGCATGTCTACAGTCTGTTCTACTGCACGTCTTCAGTCTGCTCTATTGCAAGTCTACAGTCTGTTTTACTGCACATCTACAGTCTGTTCTAATGCACATTTACAGTCTGTTCCTATGCAAGTATACAGCCTGTACTACTGCCCAACAACAGTCTGTTCTACTGCACGTCTTCAGTCTGCTCTATTGCAAGTCTACAGTCTGTTTTACTGCACATCTACAGTCTGTTCTAATGCACATTTACAGTCTGTTCCTATGCAAGTATACAGCCTGTACTACTGCCCAACAACAGTCGGTTCTACTGCTCGTCTACAGTCTGAACTACTGCACCTCTATAGTCTGTTCTAAAGCATGTCCACAGTGTTTTCTAATACTCATATACAGTCTGTTCTAATGCTCATCTACAGTCTGTACTACTGCACCTCTACAGTCTATTCTTCTGCACATTGTCAGTCTGTTCTACTGGACGTTTAAAGTCTGTTCTAATGCTCGTCTACAGTCTGTACAACTGCACCTCTACAGTCTGTTCTAAAGCATGTCTAGAGTGTTTTCTAATACTCATATACAGTCTGTTTTAATACTCGTCTACAGTCAGTTCTAAAGCCAATCTAGTGTCTGTACTACTGCTGCTTTGAAGTCTTTTCAACTGCAAGACTACAGTCTGTTTAATTGCACCTCTACAGTCTGTTCTAATGCCAGTTTACAGTCTGTACTATTGCTCTACTGCAGTCTGTTCTACTGCATGTCTATAGTGTTTTCTAATACTCATCTACGGTCTGTTCTACTGCACGTCTACAGTCTGTTCTGATAAACGTCTACAGTCTGTTCTACTACACATCTACAGTCTCTACTACTGCACTTCTAAAGTCTGTTCTAATGCACATCTACAGTCTGTTTTAATCCATGTCTATAGTCTGTACTACTGCTCATATACGGTCTGTTCTAGTGCAGGTCTACTGTCTGTTCTAATAAACGTCTACAGCCTGATCTACTGCACATTTACAATCTCTTCTACTGCACTTCTACAGTCTTTTCTAATGCTCTACAGTCTGTATTATTGCACCTCTACAGTCTGTTCTAAAGCATGTCTAGAGTGTTTTCTAATACTTATATACAGTCTGTTCTAATGCTCGTCTACAGTCTGTATTTCTGCACCTCTACAGTCTCTTCTAAAGCATGTCTAGAGTATTTTCTAAAACTCATAAATAGTCTGTTCTAATGCTCATTTACAGTCTGAACTACTGCACCTCCACAGTCTGTTCTAAAGAATGTCTACATTTTTTTCTAATACTAATATACAATCTGTTCTAATGCAAGTCTATAGTCTGTACTACTGCTCATCTACGGTCTCTTTAAGTGCAGGTCTACAGTCTGTTCTAATAAACGTCTACAGTCTGTTCTACTGCACATCTACAGTCTGTTCTAATGCACATCTACAGTTTGTTCTAATGCACATCTACAGTCTGTTCTAGTGCAGGTCTACAGTCTGTTCTAATATACGTCTACAGTCTCTTCTTCTGCACATCTACAGTCTGTACAACTGCACTTCTACAGTCTTTTCTAATGCTCGTCTACAGTCTGTATTACTGAACCTCTAAAGTCTGTTCTAAAGCATGTCTAGAGTGTTTTCTAATACTCATATAGAGTTTGTTCTAATGCTTGTATACAGTCTGAACTACTGAACCTCTACAGTCTGTTCTAAAACATGTCTAAAGTGTTTTCTAATACTCACATACAGTCTGTTCTAATGCTCGTCTACAGTCTGAACTACTGCACCTCTACAGTCTGTTCTAAAGCATATCTACAGTGTTTTCTAATACTCATATACAGTCTGTTCTAATGCTAATCTACAGTCTGTACTATTGCACTTCTAAAGTCTATTCAATGCACATTGTCAGTCTGTTCTACAGGTCGTTTACTGTCTGTTCTAATGCTCATCTACAGTCTGTTCTAAAGCCAATCTAGAGTCTGTTCTACTTCTTCTCTGAAGCCTGTTTTACTGCACGTCTACAAACTGTTTAACTGCACCTCTACAGTCTTTTCTATTGTACATCTACAGTCTTTTCTACTGCACATCTACAGTTTGTACTACTGGACTTCTACAGTCTGTTCTAATGCTCGTCTACATTCTGTATTACTGCACCTCTACAGTCTGTTCTAAAGCATATCTAGATTGTTTTCTAATACTAATATAAGTCTGTTCTAATGCTCGCCTACATTCTGTACAACTGCACCTCTACTGTCTGTTCTAAAGCATGTCTAGAGTGTTTTCTAATATTCATATAGAGTCTGTTCTAATGCTCGTCTACAGTCTGAACTACTGCACCTCTACAGACTGTTCTAAAGCATGTCTAGAGTGTTTTCTAAAACTCATATACAGTCTGATCTAATGCTCATCTACAGTCTGTACTACTGCACCTCTCTATTCTATTCTTCTGCACATTGTCAGTCTCTTCTTCTGGGCGTTTACAGTCTGTTCTAATGATCGTCTACAGTCTGTTCTAAAGCCAATCTAGAGTGTGTACTACTGTTGCACTGAAGTCTGTACAAATGCACGTCTAAAGTCACTTCTATTGTACGTCTATAGCTTGTTCTAATGCACATCTACAATCTGTTATAATGCAAGTCTACAGTCTGTACTACTGCTCCTCTGCAGTCTGTTTTACTGCAAGTCTACATTCAGTTCTACTGCACATCTACAGTTTGTTCTAGTGGTCGTCTACAGTCTGTACTACTTCACCTCTACAGTCTGTTGTAAATCATGTCTACGGTCTTTTCTAATACTCATGTACAGTCTGTTCTAATGCTCGTGTAAAGTCTCAACTACTGAAACCTTACGGTCTATTCTTCGTCAGTCTGTTCTACTACACATCTACAGTCTGTTCTAATGGACATCTACAGTCTGTTCTAATGCACGTCTATAATCTGTTCTAATGCTCATCCACAGTCTGTTCTAATGCAGGTCTTTAGTCTGTACTACTGCACATGTTCTACTATGTTGTTCTACTGTTCTGTTCTACTCGACGTCCTACAGTCTATTATAATGTTCGTCTACAGTCTGTTCAACTGCACGTCTACAGTCATTTCAACTGCACCTCAACAGTCTGTTCTAATTCCAGTTTACAGTCTGTACCTCTGCTCTACTGCAGTCTGTTCTACTTTACATCTACAGTCTGTTTTACTGCACATCTACAGTCTGTTCCAATGCACATCTACAGTCTGTTCTAATGCAAGTCTACAGTCTGTACTACTGCTCATCTACAGTCTGTTCTACTGCACGTCTACAGTATGTTCTAATGCCAGTTAACAGTCTGTACTACTGCTCTACTAACGTCTGTTCTAATGAACATCTACAGTCTGTACTAATGCAAGTCAATAGTCTGTATTACTGCACCTCTACAATATGTTCTAAAGCATGTCTAGAGTGTTTTTAATACTGGTATAGAGTCTGTTCTAATCCTCGTCTACAGTCTGAACTACTGCACTTCTACAGTCTTTTCTAAAGTATGTCTAGAGTGTTTTCTAATTCTAATATACAGTCTGTTCTAATGCTCGTCTACAGTATGTACTTCTGCATCTCTACAGTATATTCTTCTGCACATTGTCAGTCTGTTCTACTCGACGTTTACAGTTAGTTCTAATGCTCGTCTACAGTCAGTTCTACAGTTTGTTCTAATGCAAGTTTCTAGTCTGTTTTACTGCTCATCTATGGTCTGTTCTTTTGCACGTCTACAGTCTGTTCTGATAAACGTCTACAGTCTGTTCTACTGCACATCTACAATCTCTTCTACTGCACATGTACAGTCTGTTCTAATGGTCGTCTACAGTCAGTTCTAATGCTCGTCTACAATCAGTTCTAAAGCCATTCTAGAGTCTGTACTACTGCTGCTATGAAGTCTGTTCAACTGCACGTCTACAATCTGTTCAACTGCACCACTACAGTCTGTTCTATTGTACGTCTACAGTCTGTTCTACTGCACAACTATAGTCTCTTTTAATAAACGTCTACAGTTTCCTCTAATGCACATCTACAGTCTGTTCTACTGGATGTCTACAGTCTTTTCTAATAATTGTCTAGAGTCTGTTCTACTGCACGTCTACAGTCTCTTTTCATAATTGTCAACTTTCTGTACTACTGCACCTCTACAGTCTCTTCTACTGCACATCTACAGTTTGTTCTGATGGTCGTCTAGAGTCTGTACTAGTGGAACTCTACAGTCTGTTCTAAAACATGTCTACAGTCTTTTCTAATACTCATGTAGAGTCTGTTCTAATGCTCGTGTAAAGTCTCAACTATTGCCCGCTACAGTCTATTCTTCTGCACATCGTCAGTCTGTTCTACTGCACATCTACAGTTTGTTCTACTGCACATCTACAGTCTGTTCTAATGCAAGTCCACAGTCTGTTCTACTCTTTGTCAACTATAAACTGTTGTGATAATTGTCGACATTCTGTACTATTGCATCTCTACAATTTGTTCTACTTCACAACTACATTATGTTCTTATGCACGTCTATTGTCTGTTCTAATGCTCGTCCACAGTCTGCTCTAATGCAGGTCTTTAGTCTGTAAAACTGCACAAATACAGTCTGTTCTATTGTACGTCTACAGTCTGTTCTAATGCACATCTACAGTCTGTTCTAATGCAAGTCTACAGTCTTTACTACTGCTCATCTACGGTCTGTTCTACTGCAGGTCTAAAATCTCTTCTAATAAATGTTTACAGTCTGTTCAACTGCAAGTCTACAGTCTGTTCAACTGCACCTCTACAGTCTGTTCTAATGCTCGTCTACAGTCTGTATTACTGTAACTCTACAGTCTGTTCTAAAGCATGTCTAGAGTGTTTTGTAATACTTATATACAGTCTGTTCTAATGCTCGTCTACAGTCTGTTCCAATGCAAGTCTACAAGTTGTACTACTGCTCATGTACGGTCTGTTCTACTACGCACGTCTACAATCTGTTTTAATAAACGTCTACAGTCTGTTCTGCACATTTACAGTCTGTACTACTGCACTTCTACAGTCTTTTTAATGCTCGTCTACAGTCTGTATTACTGCACCTCTACAGTCTGTTGTAAAGCATTTCTAGTAGTGTTTTCTAATACTCATATAGAGTCTGTTCTAATGCTCGTCTACAGTCTGAACTACTACATTTCTACAGTCTGTTCTAAAGCATGTCTACAGTGTTTTCTAATACTCATATACAGTCTGTTCTAATGCTCGTCTACAGTCTGTACTACTGCATCTCTAAAGTCTATTCTTCTGCACATTGTCAGTCTGTTCTACTGGATGTTTACAGTCTGTTCTAATGCTTGCCTACAGTCTTTTCTACTGCACGTCTACAGTCTGTTCTACTGCATGTCTGCAGTCTGTTTTGATAAACGTCTACAGTCTTTTCTACTACACATCTACAGTCTCTACTACTGCACTTCTAAAGTCTGTTTCTAATGCACATCTACAGTCTGTTCTAATGCAAGTCTATAGTCTGTACTACTGCTCATTTATGGTCTGTTCTAGTGCAGGTCTACAGTCTGTTCTAATAAACGTCTACAGTCTATAGTCTGTTCTAATGCTTGTCCACAGTCTGTTCTAATGCTTGTCTTAATTCTGTACTACTGCACATCTACGGTCTTTTCTACTAGATGTCTACAGTCTGTTCTAATGCTCGTATACAGTCTGTTGTATTGTACGTCTACAGTCTTTTTAAATGCACATCTACAGTCTGTTCAACTGCACGTCTACAGTCTTTTCAACTGCACCTCAACAGTCTCTTCTAATGCCAGTTTACAGTCTGTACCTCTGCTCTACTGCAGTCTGTTCTACCGCACATCTACAGTCTCTTTTTCTGCATATCTACAGTCTGTTCTAATGCACATCTACAGTCTGTTCTAATGCAAGTCTATAATCTGTACTACTGCTCATCTACAGTCTGTTCTAATGCGAGTTTATAATCTGTACTACTGCTCATCTACAGTCTGTTCTACTGCAAGTCTACAGTCTGTTCTAATAAACGTCTACAGTCTGTTCTACTGCACATTTGAAGTCTGTACTACTGCACTTCTACAGTCTGTTCTAATGCTTGTCTACAGTCTGTATTACTGCACGTCTACAGTCATTTTAACTGCACCTCAACAGTCTGTTCTAATGCCAGTTTACATTCTTTACCTCTGCTCTACTACAGTCTGTTCTACTGCACGTCTACAGTCTGTTTTACTGCTCATATACAGTCTGTTCTACTGCACGACTACAGTCTGTTCTAAAGCCAGTCTAGAGTCTGTTCTAATGCTGCTCTGAAGTCTTTTCAACTGCATGTCTATAGTCTGTTCAACTGCACCTCTACGTCTTTTCTATTGTATGTCTACATTCTGTTCTAATGCACATCTACAGTCTGTTCTAATGCTCGTCTACAGTCTCTACTAACGGACCTTTAAATTATTTTTTCTGCAGCATCATTAGACTGGTTTACTGGACATCTACAGTCTGTTCTAATACACGTCTATAGTCTGTTCAAATACTCGTCCACAGTCTGTTCTAATGCAGTCTGTACTACTGCACTTCTATAGTCTGTTCTATTGCTCGAATACAGTCTGTTCTAATGCCCAATAAAAGTCTTTACTACTCCACCTCTACAGTTTGTTCTACATCTCCTCTACAGTCTGTTCTACTGCAGCTCTACAGTCTGTTTTAATGCCAGTCTAGAGTCTGTACTACTGCTGCTCTGCAGTCTGTTCTACTGCAAGTCTACATTCTGTTCTACTGCACATCTACAGTCTGTTCTAATGCACATCTACAGTCTCTTCTAATGCTCGTCTACAGTCTGAACTACTGCACCTCTACAATCTGTTCTAAAGCATGTCTACAGTGTTTTCTAATACTCATATACAGTCTGTTCTAATGCTCGTCTACAATCTGAACTACTGCAACTCTACAGTCTGTTCTAAAGCATATCTACAGTGTTTTCTAATACTCATATACTGTCTGTTCTAATCCTCATCTACAGTCTGTACTACTGCACCTCTAGAGTCTATTCTTCTGCACATTCTTAGTCTGTTCTACAGGTTGTTTACTGTTTGTTCTAATGCTCGTCTACAGTTTGTTCCAAAGCCAATCTAGAGTCTGTTCTACTTCTGCTCTGAAGTCTATTCAACTGCACATTTACAGTCTGTTCAACTGCACCTCTACAGTCTTTTCTATTGTTAATAGATAATAATTGTCTAGAGTCTGTTATACTGCACGTCTACAGTCTCTTTTAATAATTGTCAACTTTCTGTACTACTGCACCTCTACAGTCTCTTCTACTGCACATCTACAGTTTGTTCTAATGGTCGTCTAGAGTCTGTACTACTGGAACTCTACAGTCTGTTCTAAAACATGTCTACAGTCTTTTCTAATACTCATGTACAGTCTGTTCTAATGCTCGTAAAGTCTCAACTACTGCCCTCTACAGTCTATTCTTTTGCACATCTACAGTCTGTTCTAATGCACATCTACAATCTGTTCTAATGGAATTCTCCAGTCTGTACTACTGCTCGTCTACAGTTTGTTCTACTGCACGTCTACAGTTTATTCTAAAAACGTCTACAGTCTGTACTACTGCACATCTACAGTTTGTCCTAAAGCATGTCTAGAGTGTTTTCTAATACTAATATACAGTCTGTTTTAATGCTCGTCTACAGTCTGTACAACATCACCTCTACGGCCTGTTCTAAAGCATGTCTAGAGTGTTTTCTAATATTCATATAGAGTCTGTTCTAATGCTCATCTACAGTCTGAACTACTGCACCTCTACAGTCTGTTCTAAAGCTCATCTACAGTCTGTTCTAAAGCCAATCTAGAGTCTGTACTACTGCTGCTCTAAAGTCTGTTCAACTGCACGTCTACAGTCTGGTCTACTGCACATCTACAGTTTGTTTTAATGCTCGTCTACAGTCTGTACTACTGCACCTCTACAGTCTCTTCTAAGGCATGTCTATAGTCTTTTCTAATAGTCATGTACAGGCTGTTCTAATCGTGTAAAGTCTCAACTACTGCAACTCTTCAGTCTATTCTTCTGCACCTCGCCAGTCTGTTCTACTGCACATCTACAGTCTATTCTAATGGACATCTACTGTATGTTCTAATGAAAGTCTACAGTCTGTACAACTGTTCATCTACAGTCTGTTCTACTGCACTTGTACAGTCGGTTTTATTGCTCATCTACAGTCTGTTCAACTGCACGTTTACAGTCTGTTCTAATACAAGTCTACAGTCTCTACTACTGCTCATTTACAGTCTGTTCTACTACACATCTACAGTCTCTACTACTGCACTTCTAAAGTCTGTTATAATGCACATCTACACTCTCTTCTAATGCTCGTCTACAGTCTGTACTACTGCATTTCTACAGTCTATTCTTCTGCACATTGTCAGACTGTTCTACTGGATGTTTACAGTCTGTTCTAATGCTCGTCTACAGTCAGTTTTACAGTCTGTTCTAATGCAAGTCTATAGTCTGTTTTACTACTCATCTACGGTCTGTTCTTTTGCATGTCTACAGTCTGTTCTAATAAACGTCTACAGTCTGTTCTACTGCACATCTACAGTCTGTTCTAATGCAAGTCTACAGTCTGTATTACTGCTCATCTAGAGTCTGTTCTAAAGCATGTCTAGAGTGTTTTCTAATACTCATATACAGTCTGTTCTAATGCATGTCTACAGTCAGAAATACTGCACCTTTTACAATCTGTTCTAAAGCATGTGCAGAGTGTTTTCTAAAACTCATATAGAGTCTGTTCTAATACTCGTCTACAGTCTGAACTACTGCAGCTCTACAGTCTGTTCTAAAGCATGTCTAGAGTGTTTTCTAATACTCATATACAGTCTGTTCTAATGCATGTCTACAGTCTGTACTACTGCATCTCTACAGTCTATTCTTCTGCACATTCTCAGTCTGTTCTACTGACGTTTACAGTCTTTTCTAATTCTCATCTACAGTCTGTATTACTGCACCTCTACAGTCTGTTCTAAAGCATGTTTAGAGTGTTTTCTAATACTCATATACAGTCTGTTCTAATGTTCGTCTACAGTCGGAACTACTGCACCTCTACATTTTGTTATAAAGCATATCTAGAGTGTTTTCTAATACTTATATAGAGTCTGTTCTACTGGACGTTTATAGCCTGTTCTAATGCTCGTCTATAGTCAGTTCTAAAGCCAATATAGAGTCTGTACTACTGCTGCTCTGAAGTCTGCTCAACTGCACGTCTACTGTCTGTTCACCTGCACCTCTACAGTCTGTTCTAATGCCAGTTTACAGTCTGTATTACTGCTCTACTACAGTCTCGTCCACTGCACGTCTACAGTCTGTTTTACTGCACATCTACAGTCTGTTCTAATGTACATCTACTGTCTGTTCTAATGCAAGCCTACAGTCTGTACTACTGCTCATCTACAGTCTGTTCTACTGCACGTCTACAGTCTGTTCTAATGCACATCTACACTCTCTTCTAATGCTCGTCTACAGTCTGTACTACTGCATTTCTACAGTCTATTCTTCTGCACATTGTCAGTCTGTTCTACTGGATGTTTACAGTCTGTTCTAATGCTCGTCTACAGTCAGTTTTACAGTCTGTTCTAATGCAAGTCTATAGTCTGTTTTACTTCTCATCTACGGTCTGTTCTTTTGCAGGTCTACAGTCTGTTCTAATAAACGTCTACAGTCTGTTCTACTGCACATCTACAGTCTATTCTAATGCAAGTCTACAGTCTGTATTACTGCTCATCTACAGTCTGTTCTAGTGCATGTCTTGAGTGTTTTCTAATACTCATATACAGTCTGTTCTAATGCATGTCTACAGTCAGAAATACTGCACCTTTTACAATCTGTTCTAAAGCATGTGCAGAGTGTTTTCTAAAACTCATATAGAGTCTGTTCTAATGCTCGTCTACAGTCTGAACTACTGCAGCTCTACAGTCTATTCTAAAGCATGTCTAGAGTGTTTTCTAATACTCATATACAGTCTGTTCTAATGCTTGTCTACAGTCTGTACTACTGCATCTCTACAGTCTATTCTTCTGCACATTGTCAGTCTGTTCTACTGGACGTTTACAGTCTTTTCTAATTCTCATCTACAGTCTGTATTACTGCACCTCTACAGTCTGTTCTAAAGCATGTTTAGAGTGTTTTCCAATACTCATATACAGTCTGTTCTAATGTTCGTCTACAGTCGGAACTACTGCACCTCTACATTTTGTTATAAAGCATATCTAGAGTGTTTTCTAATACTTATATAGAGTCTGTTCTACTGGACGTTTATAGCCTGTTCTAATGCTTGTCTACATTCAGTTCGAAAGCCAATCTAGAGTCTGTACTACTGCAGCTCTACAGTCTGTTCTAAAGCATGTCTAGAGTGTTTTCTAATACTCATATACAGTCTGTTCTAATGCATGTCTACAGTCTGTACTACTGCATCTCTACAGTCTATTCTTCTGCACATTGTCAGTCTGTTCTACTGGACGTTTACAGTCTTTTCTAATTCTCATCTACAGTCTGTATTACTGCACCTCTACAGTCTGTTCTAAAGCATGTTTAGAGTGTTTTCTAATACTCATATACAGTCTGTTCTAATGTTCGTCTACAGTCGGAACTACTGCACCTCTACATTTTGTTATAAAGCATATCTAGAGTGTTTTCTAATACTTATATAGAGTCTGTTCTACTGGACGTTTATAGCCTGTTCTAATGCTCGTCTATAGTCAGTTCTAAAGCCAATCTAGAGTCTGTACTACTGCTGCTCTGAAGTCTGCTCAACTGCACGTCTACTGTCTGTTCACCTGCACCTCTACAGTCTGTTCTAATGCCAGTTTACAGTCTGTACTACTGCTCTACTACAGTCTCGTCCACTGCACGTCTACAGTCTGTTTTACTGCACATCTACAGTCTGTTCTAATGTACATCTACTGTCTGTTCTAATGCAAGCCTACAGTCTGTACTACTGCTCATCTACAGTCTGTTCTACTGCACGTCTACAGTCTGTTCTAATGCACATCTACACTTTCTTCTAATGCTCGTCTACAGTCTGTACTACTGCATTTCTACAGTCTATTCTTCTGCACATTGTCAGTCTGTTCTACTGGATGTTTACAGTCTGTTCTAATGCTCGTCTACAGTCAGTTTTACAGTCTGTTCTAATGCAAGTCTATAGTCTGTTTTACTTCTCATCTACGGTCTGTTCTTTTGCAGGTCTACAGTCTGTTCTAATAAACGTCTACAGTCTGTTCTACTGCACATCTACAGTCTGTTCTAATGCAAGTCTACAGTCTGTATTACTGCTCATCTACAGTCTGTTCTAAAGCATGTCTTGAGTGTTTTCTAATACTCATATACAGTCTGTTCTAATGCATGTCTACAGTCAGAAATACTGCACCTTTTACAATCTGTTCTAAAGCATGTGCAGATTGTTTTCTAAAACTCATATAGAGTCTGTTCTAATGCTCGTCTACAGTCTGAACTACTGCAGCTCTACAGTCTATTCTAAAGCATGTCTAGAGTGTTTTCTAATACTCATATACAGTCTGTTCTAATGCTTGTCTACAGTCTGTACTACTGCATCTCTACAGTCTATTCTTCTGCACATTGTCAGTCTGTTCTACTGACGTTTACAGTCTTTTCTAATTCTCATCTACAGTCTGTATTACTGCACCTCTACAGTCTGTTCTAAAGCATGTTTAGAGTGTTTTCCAATACTCATATACAGTCTGTTCTAATGTTCGTCTACAGTCGGAACTACTGCACCTCTACATTTTGTTATAAAGCATATCTAGAGTGTTTTCTAATACTTAAATAGAGTCTGTTCTACTGGACGTTTATAGCCTGTTGTAATGCTTGTCTACATTCAGTTCGAAAGCCAATCTAGAGTCTGTACTACTGCTGCTCTGAAGTCTGCTCAACTGCACGTGTACTGTCTGTTCACCTGCACCTCTACAGTCTGTTCTAATGCCAGTTTACAGTCTGTACTACTGCTCTACTACAGTCTCGTCCACTGCACGTCTACAGTCTGTTTTACTGCACATCTACAGTCTCTTCTAATGTACATCTGCTGTCTGTTCTAATGCAAGCCTACAGTCTGTAATACTGCTCATCTACAGTCTGTTCTACTGCACGTCTACAGTCTGTTCTAATGCACATCTACCGTCTGTTCTAATGTAAGTCTACAGTCTGTACTACTGCTCATCTACAGTCTGTTCTACTACACGTGTACAGTCTCTACTACTGCACTTTTAATGTCTGTTCTAATGCAAATCTATAGTCTGTTTTACTGCTCATCTACGGTCTGTTCTACTGCAGGTCTACAGTCTGTTCTAATAAACGTCTACAGTCTGTTCTTCTGCACATCTACAGTCTGTTCTAACTGCACATCCACAGTCTGTTCTAATGTAAGTCTACAATCTGTACTACTGCTCATCTATACTCTGTTCTAATGCTCGTCTACAGTCTGTACTACTGCAGCTCTACAGTCTATTCTAAAGCATGTCTAGAGTGTTTTCTAATACTCATATACAGTCTGTTCTAATGCTTGTCTACAGTCTGTACTGCTGCATCTCTACAGTCTATTCTTCTGCACATTGTCAGTCTGTTCTTCTGGACGTTTACAGTCTTTTCTAATTCTCATCTACAGTCTGTATTACTGCACCTCTACAGTCTGTTCTAAAGCATGTTTAGAGTGTTTTCCAATACTCATATACAGTCTGTTCTAATGTTCTACAGTCGGAACTACTGCACCTCTACATTTTGTTATAAAGCATATCTAGAGTGTTTTCTAATACTTATATAGAGTCTGTTCTACTGGACGTTTATAGCCTGTTATAATGCTTGTCTATAGTCAGTTCTAAAGCCAATCTAGAGTCTGTACTACTGCTGCTCTGAAGTCTGCTCAACTGCACGTGTACTGTCTGTTCACCTGCACCTCTACAGTCTGTTCTAATGCCAGTTTACAGTCTGTACTACTGCTCTACTACAGTCTCGTCCACTGCACGCCTACAGTCTGTTTTACTGCACATCTACAGTCTCTTCTAATGTACATCTATTGTCTGTTCTAATGCAAGCCTACAGTCTGTAATACTGCTCATCTACAGTCTGTTCTACTGCACGTCTACAGTCTGTTCTAATGCACATCTACAGTCTGTTCTAATGTAAGTCTACAGTCTGTACTACTGCTCATCTACAGTCTGTTCTACTACACGTGTACAGTCTCTACTACTGCACTTTTAAAGTCTGTTCTAATGCAAATCTATAGTCTGTTTTACTGCTCATCTACGGTCTGTTCTACTGCAGGTCTACAGTCTGTTCTAATAAACGTCTACAGTCTGTTCTTCTGCACATCTACAGTCTGTTCTAACTGCACATCCACAGTCTGTTCTAATGTAAGTCTACAATCTGTACTACTGCTCATCTATACTCTGTTCTAATGCTCGTCTACAGTCTGAACTACTGCAGCTCTACAGTCTATTCTAAAGTATGTCTAGAGTGTTTTCTAATACTCATATACAGTCTGTTCTAATGCTTGTCTACAGTCTGTACTGCTGCATCTCTACAGTCTATTCTTCTGCACATTGTCAGTCTGTTCTACTGGACGTTTACAGTCTTTTCTAATTCTCATCTACAGTCTGTATTACTGCACCTCTACAGTCTGTTCTAAAGCATGTTTAGAGTGTTTTCCAATACTCATATACAGTCTGTTCTAATGTTCGTCTACAGTCGGAACTACTGCACCTCTACATTTTGTTATAAAGCATATCTAGAGTGTTTTCTAATACTTATATAGAGTCTGTTCTACTGGACGTTTATAGCCTGTTCTAATGCTTGTCTATAGTCAGTTCTAAAGCCAATCTAGAGTCTGTACTACTGCTGCTCTGAAGTCTGCTCAACTGCAAGTGTACTGTCTGTTCACCTGCAGCTCTACAGTCTGTTCTAATGCCAGTTTACAGTGTGTACCTCTGCTCTACTACAGTCTCGTCCACTGCACGTCTACAGTCTGTTTTACTGCACATCTACAGTCTGTTCTAATGTACATCTATTGTCTGTTCTAATGCAAGCCTACAGTCTGTAATACTGCTCATCTACAGTCTGTTCCACTGCACGTCTACAGTCTGTTCTAATGCACATCTACCGTCTGTTCTAATGTAAGTCTACAGTCTGTACTACTGCTCATCTACAGTCTGTTCTACTACACGTGTACAGTCTCTACTACTGCACTTTTAAAGTCTGTTCTAATGCAAATCTATAGTCTGTTTTACTGCTCATCTACGGTCTGTTCTACTGCAGGTCTACAGTCTGTTCTAATAAACGTCTACAGTCTGTTCTTCTGCACATCTACAGTCTGTTCTAACTGCACATCCAAAGTCTGTTCTAATGTAAGTCTACAATCTGTACTACTGCTCATCTATACTCTGTTCTAATGCTCGTCTACAGTCTGAACTACTGCAGCTCTACAGTCTATTCTAAAGCATGTCTAGAGTGTTTTCTAATACTCATATACAGTCTGTTCTAATGCTTGTCTACAGTCTGTACTGCTGCATCTCTACAGTCTATTCTTCTGCACATTGTCAGTCTGTTCTTCTGGACGTTTACAGTCTTTTCTAATTCTCATCTACAGTCTGTATTACTGCACCTCTACAGTCTGTTCTAAAGCATGTTTAGAGTGTTTTCCAATACTCATATACAGTCTGTTCTAATGTTCGTCTACAGTCGGAACTACTGCACCTCTACATTTTGTTATAAAGCATATCTAGAGTGTTTTCTAATACTTATATAGAGTCTGTTCTACTGGACGTTTATAGCCTGTTCTAATGCTTGTCTATAGTCAGTTCTAAAGCCAATCTAGAGTCTGTACTACTGCTGCTCTGAAGTCTGCTCAACTGCACGTGTACTGTCTGTTCACCTGCACCTCTACAGTCTGTTCTAATGCCAGTTTACAGTCTGTACTACTGCTCTACTACAGTCTCGTCCACTGCACGTCTACAGTCTGTTTTACTGCACATCTACAGTCTCTTCTAATGTACATCTATTGTCTGTTCTAATGCAAGCCTACAGTCTGTAATACTGCTCATCTACAGTCTGTTCTACTGCACGTCTACAGTCTGTTCTAATGCACATCTACAGTCTGTTCTAATGTAAGTCTACAGTCTGTACTACTGCTCATCTACAGTCTGTTCTACTACACGTGTACAGTCTCTACTACTGCACTTTTAAAGTCTGTTCTAATGCAAATCTATAGTCTGTTTTACTGCTCATCTACGGTCTGTTCTACTGCAGGTCTACAGTCTGTTCTCATAAACGTCTACAGTCTGTTCTTCTGCACATCTACAGTCTGTTCTAACTGCACATCCACAGTCTGTTCTAATGTAAGTCTACAATCTGTACTACTGCTCATCTATACTCTGTTCTAATGCTCGTCTACAGTCTGAACTACTGCAGCTCTACAGTCTATTCTAAAGCATGTCTAGAGTGTTTTCTAATACTCATATACAGTCTGTTCTAATGCTTGTCTACAGTCTGTACTGCTGCATCTCTACAGTCTATTCTTCTGCACATTGTCAGTCTGTTCTACTGGACGTTTACAGTCTGTTCTAATGCACGTCTACAGTCTGTTCTAAAGCCAATCTAGAGTCTGTATTACTGCTGCTCTGAAGTATGTTCAACTGCATGTCTACAGTCTCTTCAACTGCACCTCTACATTCTGTTCTATTGTACTTCTACAGTCTGTTCTACTGCACGAATATAGTCTGTTTTAATAAACGTCTACTGTCTCCTCTAATGCACATCTACAGTCTGTTCTACTGGATGTCTACAGTCTGTTCTAATAATTGTCTAGAGTCTGTTCTACTGCACGTCTACAATCTCTTTTAATAATTCAACTTTAATAAGTCAACTTTCTGTACTACTGTACTTCTAAAGTCTCTTCTACTGCACATCTACAGTCTGTTCTAATGCTCGTCTACAGTCTGTACTACTGCTCATTTACGGTCTGTTCTACTGCAGGTCTACAGTCTGTTGTAATAAACGTCTACAGTCTGTTCTACTGCACATCTACAGTCTGTACTACTGCACTTCTACAGTCTGTTCTAATGCACATCTACAGTCTGTTTTACTGCTCATATACAGTCTGTTCTACTGCACGTCTACAGTCTGTTCTAAAGCCAGTCTAGAGTTTGTTCTACTGCTGCTCTGAAGTCTGTTCAACTGCATGTCTGTAGTCTGTTCAACTGCACCTCTACGTCTGTTCTATTGTATGTCTACATTCTGTTCTAATGCACATCTACAGTCTGTTCTAATGCAAGTCTACAGTCTGTACTACTGCTCGTGTACAGTCTGTACTACTGCACCTCTACAGTCTGTTCTAAAGCATGTCTACAGTCTATTCTAATACTCATACACAGTCTGTTCTAATGCTCGTCTACAGTCTCTACTAACGAACCTTTAAATTTTATTCTTCTGCAGCATCATTAGTCTGTTTTACTGGACATCTACAGTCTGTTCTATACACGTATATAGTCTCTTCAAATACTCATCCACAGTCTGTTCTAATGCAGTCTGTACTACTGCACATCTATAGTCTGTTCTATTGCTCGAATACAGTCTGTTCTAATGCCCAATAAAAGTCTTTACTACTCCACCTCTACAGTTTGTTCTACTTCTCCTCTACAGTCTGTTCTACTGCAGGGCTACAGTCTGTTCTAATGCCAGTCTAAAGTCTGTACTACTGCTGCTCTACAGTCTGTTCTACTGCAAGTCTACATTCTGTTCTACTGCACATCTACAGTCTGTTCTAATGCACATCTACAGTCTGTTCAACTGCAAGTCCACTGTCTCTTCTACTGCTCTTCTACAGTCTGTTCTACTGCACGACTCTAGTCGGTTTTATTAAATGTCTACAGTCTCTTCTAATGCACATCTACAGTCTGTACTACTGCACCTCTACAGTCTGTTCTAAAGCATGTCTACAGTCTATTCTAATACTCATACACAGTCTGTTCTAATGCTCGTCTACAGTGTCTACTAACGGACCTTTAAATTTTATTCTTCTGCAGCATCATTAGTCTGTTTTACTGGACATCTACAGTCTGTTCTTAACACGTATATAGTCTCTTCAAATACTCGTCCACAGTCTGTTCTAATGCAGTCTGTACTACTGCACATCTATAGTCTGTTCTATTGCTCGAATACAGTCTGTTCTAATGCCCAATAAAAGTCTTTACTACTCCACCTCTACAGTTTGTTCTACTTTTCCTCTACAGTCTGTTCTACTGCAGGTCTACAGTCTGTTCTAATGCCAGTCTAGAGTCTGTACTACTGCTGCTCTACAGTCTGTTCTACTGCAAGTCTACATTCTGTTCTACTGCACATCTACAGTCTGTTCTAATGCACATCTACAGTCTGTTCAACTGCACCTCTACAGTCTGTTCTAAAGCATGTCTACAGTCTATTCTAATACTCATACACAGTCTGTTCTAATGCTCGTCTACAGTCTCTACTAACGGACATTTAAATTTTATTCTTCTGCAGCATCATTAGTCTGTTTTACTGGACATCTACAGTCTGTTCTATACACTTATATAGACTCTTCAAATACTCGTCCACAGTCTGTTCTAATGCAGTCTGTACTACTGCACATCTATAGTCTGTTCTATTGCTCGAATACAGTCTGTTCTAATGCCCAATAAAAGTCTTTACTACTCCACCTCTACAGTTTGTTCTACTTCTCCTCTACAGTCTGTTCTACTGCAGGTCTACAGTCTGTTCTAATGCCAGTCTAGAGTCTGTACTACTGCTGCTCTACAGTCTGTTCTACTGCAAGTCTACATTCTGTTCTACTGCACATCTACAGTCTGTTCTAATGCACATCTACAGTCTGTTCAACTGCAAGTCCACTGTCTCTTCTACTGCTCTTCTACAGTCTGTTCTACTGCACGACTCTAGTCGGTTTTATTAAAGGTCTACAGTCTCTTCTAATGCACATCTACAGTCTGTTCTAATGCACATCTACAGTCTGTTCTACTGGACGTCTACAGTCAGTTCTAAAGCCAATCTAGAGTCTGTACTACTGCTGCTCTGAAGTCTGTTTAACTGCAAGTCTACAGTCTGTTCAACTGCACTTCTACAGTCTGTTCTAATGCCATTTTACAGTCTGTACCTCTGCTCTACTGCAGTCTGTTCTATTGCACTTCTACAGTCTTTTTACTGCACATCTACAGTCTGTTCTAATGCACATCTACAGTCTGTTCTAATGCAAGTCTTTACTACTGCTCATCTACGGTCTGTTCTACTGCAGGTCTAAAATCTCTTCTAATAAATGTCTACAGTCTGTTCTACTGCACATCTACAGTCTGTAATACTGCACTTCTACAGACTGTTCTAATGCTCATCTACAGTCTGTATTACTGCACCTCTACAGTCTGTTCCAAAGCATGTCTAGATTGTTTTCTTATACTCAAATACAGTCTGTTCTAATGCTCGTCTACAGTCTGTTAAACTGCACCTCTACAGTCTGTTCTAAAGCATGTCTATAGTGCTTTCTAATTCAAATATACAGTTTGTTCTAATGCTCGTCTACAGTCTGAACTACTGCTCTTCTACAGTCTGTTCTAAAGCATGTCTAGATTGTTTTCTAATACTCATATACAGTCTGTTCTAATGCTCGTCCACAATCTGTTAAACTGCACCTCTAGAGTCTGTTCTAAAGAATTTCTACAGTGTTTTCTAATACTCATATACAGTCTGTTCTAATGCTCATGTACAGTCTGTAGTACTGCACCTAGTCTATTCTTCTGCACATTGTCAGTCTGTTTTACTGGATGTTTACAGTCATTTCTAATGCAAGTCTACAGTCTGTACTACTGCTTATCTACAGTCTGTTCTAATGCCAGTTTACAGTCTGTACTTCTGCTCTACTGCAGTCTGTTCTACTGCACGTCTACAGTCTGTTTTACTGCTCATATACAGTCTGTTCTAATGCACATCTACAGTCTGTTCTAATGCAAGTCTACATTCTGTACTACTGCTCACCTACAGTCTGTTCTGATAAACTTCTACAGTCTGTTCTACTGCATATCTACAGTCTCTACTACTGCACTTTTAAAGTCTGTTCTAATGCACATCTACAGTCTGTTCTAATGCAAGTCTAAAGTTTGTACTACTGCTCATCTACGGTCTGTTCTACTGCAGGTCTACAGTTAATGGATTGGATTTATATTGCGCTTTTCTCCCAAGGGACCAAGGGACTCAAAGCGCCCACAAGCCGTCCATTATTCATTCATACACAGTCACACAAAGGTGATGTTAACTACAACTGTAGCCACAATGCCCTGGGGCAGACTGACAGGCTAGGGCCTCTTTGACCATCACCACATACATTCACTGAACATTCTTAAACATTCATACGAGGCAAGGTGGGTTAAGTGTCTTGCCCAAGGACACAACGACGGTATGAATTGTGGGGAGAGCGGGAATCGAACACACTACCTTCCGGTTGAAAGACGACCGCTCTACCACTGAGCCACTGACGCCCTATACAGTCTGTTATAATGAACGTCTACAGTCTGTTCTACTGCACATCTACAGTCTGTTCTAATGCAAGTTTACAGTCTGTACTACTGCTCATCTACAGTCTGTTCTATTGCACATCTACAGTCTGTTCTGATAAACGTCTACAGTCTGTTCTACTACACATCTACAGTCTGTTCTACTGCACCTCTACTGTCTGTTCTACTGGCTGTCTACAGTCTGTTCTAATGCCATTTTACAGTCTTTACTACTGCTCTACTGTAGTCTATTCTACTGCACTTCTACAGTCTGTTTTACTGCACATATACAATCTGTTCTAATTGTCAGTCTGTTCTACTGAACTGTAGTGAATATGGTCTCGTTGATGAATAATTAATATGAATATGAATTATGAAAATTAATAATTAATATTTTGTTTATGAAAATATTAATTTCTTTCGGGGCACCACCTTAGTTTTAACAGTTCTAAGGAAACTGATTATGTTTGATAAGTCTCAATACTGAAGGAATGAATCCTAACTCGTTTTCAGACCAAATCTACGTAAACAATGAAACAAGAAATGTCTTTATGGGGTTTTATTAAAATTATGCAGGTTAAAATATGAATAATAACGGTGGAAAGGACATAAAGGGATAATTAGGGCAAATGATGAAAATAAAACATTGATTGGCGATGGCACAATAGTTATACCTTTGATGGAACAAGATGAGTTTAATTCTATTTTAATTTTAAGCGATTTAATCGGAGTGGTTACAGAGCAACGGGCCGTTAAATGGCTTAACAGAAAGGGGACTATTGACGGCTATTTGAAGATTGTGAAAAGGAAAGAGGTACTCTTGGGCGTAATTACACAGGTTTATAACGCCAAGCTTTCTCTTGTGTCACGTGCTCACTCACTCTTTATCCGGTGATTTGGCACCAGCAGTGCGGTTCCGATCAGTCCCAAAGGTAGGCTTCGAGATTCCCGGTCGCGGCTGATTTCCGCAACAGAAGGCAGCACGCGTGTCCACGCCGTTGAGCTGGTTTAAGGCGGCGCCTTAGCAACAAAGCGGCGTCCTGTGATTGTCCTTGAGGGTAAATTAAACTTTACCAGCGGTTGCGAATAAAGTCTTTAAACTGAAGTCCGCTACAAGACGAAAATATGTCTTTTGGATTTAACAAAGACTTTCTTTCGTAGCGTCAAAAAGCCTTTCAAAACTACAAAAAGTTTCTTCCGCGAGGAAGTGATGTAACTCCATGGATAAGAAGTTTTTCAAACAAAAA
Source organism: Neodontobutis hainanensis (assembly GCA_024349245.1). NCBI lineage: Eukaryota > Metazoa > Chordata > Actinopteri > Gobiiformes > Odontobutidae > Neodontobutis > Neodontobutis hainanensis. Next base: position 23,184 of record JALDNG010001588.1, read on the forward strand.
TCAAATGTGTTGGATCTTCAATAAAAACACGGACTGTGTTACGTGCGTTGAAAACTTTAGAGTTGCAAGGAAAATACGACTAAAGTTAAGCTTAAGAAAGAGCGTGAAGAAAGTTTAATAGGTAAGCAGAAAGCTAGAGAACTCGAGAGAGCAAGAAGAGTTTGAGCTAGCGATTTCCGCTTTGCCGACTCTTTTGTAAGAGACGCAAAGGGTGTGTTTACACACGTTTGGTGAAGAGGGCGTTTACTGAAAGTTTGGGATCCTTAGATAACTTTCTTGTTCCATCAATTAAAGTATTTTAAACACAGTTATAAAACATAAGGATTCTGCATTGTATCATAAGTGCACGAGAATATCGTTTACTAACATTTAGATATCAAACACATGTATATTCTCTTGTCATTTAGCTAAAACAAATTAATAATTCGTTTGTATTGTACCATACACTTATGCAAAGTCAAACAGAGTAACATCGTTACGCTTTCTTGTCCTGTTGGATCCTGTTAAGGGAAAATGGTGAGGTTTGCATAGTTACGAACAATCTTTATTACACTTTTATAGAACAGAACGAAGAATTGTATCTAGTTTGAAGCAGAGTCATTACTCTGTTCAACCAAAGGAGGGCAATGTTCAATCACTTGTAGAGTCCTGAAACAAAGAGACATTCCTTTCTCAGGTCTGGTCCTCTCAATACACAAATCGTATATTTAAATGTCAAGTCTGGTGCCGGGTCTGGTCGGCCAACAGATAGCCCCCTTCAGGTTCTTTGAAGTGTTGAAAACAAAGTCGTTAATTTAGTTTCACTTTTCCGTGAACTTTCTTAGAGCAACATCGAGCATCTGGTGGGAATTAACACAGGGTTGTTAATTAGGTCTTCTGTCTTCTCCTCGGCCTGAATCAACAAAACGGCCAGGTCTTTAAAAGTTCAGAGTTGTAATTCTTTATCCTCTGAGAGGTGTTAGTCCCTGGTACGAAGAGACACTACAGTCCCCCTTTCGGAAAGGCAGGTTCCAATGTCTTATGCCGACTCCATCCTTGAAGTACCAGGACCAGGAAGCAAGTAACACGTTAAAGACACAGAGTTTGGCGTTATAACATGTGTATTAATGGGAGCATGGTTAGGGAAACAAGTATATTTAAGTGTAAAAAGGGGTTTTTTTACTTGGGCGTCATTAAGTCATCTGCTAAGGGAGGTAGATTGAGTTTATCATTTAAAAGATGGACTTAATGGGAATAAAAGAACAAGAGAGTTATTTCATTTTTAAATGGGTTTAGAGTTTTAAATTGTTGATAATAATAAAAGAACACACATTAAATGATAATAACTTTAAAAGGGACATTGCATGCATTTTAGGGGTAGGGGTAGTCCTAAAAGTTACATGAGATATATATTGGTTATATTGAACATACATAACACATAGCACATTAAACTGAATCTGTCAACCTCCGTATGACTGGGGTTGGTTCAGATTCTTCGGAAACAGAGAGGTCTTGGTCAAATACATCAGGGGGTAATGGACTACCTGCAACGTTTTCTCTATTCCCAGGACGGCGACGCACGATTCGTGCAACGCCCTGAGTACAGCGGTTTAAATGGGTTTTAAGACGTTTTACGCTTCTAAGAAGCACGATGGTGATAATGATGGCCATGAAGTAACCTATTCCTACTGTGGCTGCAAGAACAGTGTCGGGAGTTGACCAGGCATACATAATGGGTTGAATAGGAGCTTGTTGTTTTTGCTCTATTTCCTTTAACACATTATCAAGGGGTGCAATGTCAATGGTTCTGCTACCTTCGAACTGGATTTGATTGAGTGTAGCAGGGTGTAATTCGAGAGGATGGGTTGAAAAGAAATCTGATATTTCTATTTCACTTTCGTATTGGTCAGCGTCAAGGTGGTATAAGGCGACGTCCCCAATGTGAAGAATTGCGTTTTGGGGTACATCTACCCAGAAAGTTTGGTCGGGCAAGTTGACACGGGATGAGGTGTCGTGCTGATCGTAAGTCAGCATTCCGTCTGGAAGAGGGGTGTTTACTAGCCAGCGTTACCGATGATCTCTGCTTGAGTGACGGTAACTTGGTGGCGAGCCGTGATTGTCGTTGGACATCTGGCTTGAGGGCTCATGGGCTTAAGGCCACAGATCCCGTCGGTGTTGTCCCGAACAAAGGGTTTACTGGGACATAGGTAGTGTATGTCCTTGGTTAGGGTGCACATGCGTAAATTAGGGGCCAGGTACAAATCTGGATTGGCATCATGGTATGCCACTACTGAAGGAGTGTGCACTTTAACGCGTGTCTCCGTGCCAGGACCCGACGTTCTGACGCCTTTAAGACGATAGATGTTCTGGGATTCAATGATAGGCAGATTCAGAATAAAAGCCATTTCCGGAACTCTGGGTTGACGTAAATGGGGCACGGCACTACCTAAAGTGTATGCTAAATGGGCCTGAAGTGGGGTTACAAGATCTCTAGTGGCGGTTCCAAGGAGGGATTGTACTAGTGACAGAGGGATAAGGTAGGGTGGAATTCTTCCCATGGCTAAGCTGTCCACTGAAGAGCTTATGTCTCGGAGCATGTCATCCATTAGTGCGGTGACTACTTGTGCTTGTACGTAGTCAACCTGGAAGAGGGTCATAAGTAATTCTACAGCTCGGTGGGTTTTGTTTAGAGCTTCACTGTGTGTGTTTACCACCAACACAGTGTCCTTCAACGTTTTCCCTACCGTTTGGAGTTGCTGTTGTTGTTGGATGATCTGCGCTCTGATGTCAGGGATTTCAGCCTGTAATTCTGCGACATGTCTCTTGACCGTGGAGATGCTAACCGTATTGACTGTGGACAACCCGAGGTTAAACAAGGTACCCACAGCAGCCGCTGCAACAAGAAGTCCTCCTATAAACCGTTTAGACCTTTGGTTAGCTCCAGTAAGTTCAGCCTGAGTAATTGTAAATTTCTCGAGCTGGTTAAGCATGTGGGAGATATCAGTTTCAGCGTGGTTAAGAATAGAGGTGGTCCAGCTAGCGCCGCCCAACTGGTGAGCCCTGAGTGGCTCGGACGTGTTTCCGATACGTCGTTTGGGTTTAACCTGACAAAACCCTTTGGGTATGCAGGCGACAGTTTGTGATCAACAGTCCGGGTTGGTCCTTTAAAACGATCCCGGCTGTTGGTCCAGGCTCTATAACATCTGGTGATCCCATGCCCATAAGGCTGGTGATCAGGAGGAGTATCGTCCACATCATCCTGGTGAAAGAGAGGACTTTTTAGCAAGTGTTTCATTGACAGTAAAAACCGGAATTATCAGTTACAGTTGTTGACTTACTCACAGTTACCACTGAAAAGAGAAATGAAAAGCGTTAGGAGATCAGAGTTAGAGGTTAATTGTTAGTGGTTACTGCAAGTTAAGGGATCTGTTTGAGACTACTTGGGAGCATGAACGTCCCCTGTAGATCCCATGGGGTTTTGTGCAACTTTATCTGGTTTGTGTATCCACTTGAGAGTGGGTTCCTTTCTCCCTTTGGTGATCTTTATCTGATACACCACCGGGATAGTTTGTTGACAATGGAGTACGGTCCTGCCCAACGCGGAGGAATTTCCGCGTCAGTCGGTTGGTACCACCTTTTGTTTGTCCAGTGAGTTGACTGATTATGTAGTACCACACTTTGTCTCCCACCTGTAGTTCGTCCCTAGATGACTTTTGGTCATAATAGGCCTTACGTCCTTCTACACTTTTGCCTAGTTTTTCTTGGGCAAAGGCGAAGGTGGTTCTCAGGTGTGCTTGGAGATCAGCCATGTACTGGTGTGTGGTATAGGCCAGAGCGATGTTAGCCTCTCCTGGCTGATACAGTAAGTGTAGGGAAGCGTCATCTGCCTACCGGTCATGAGCTCAAACGGGAGACTCCGGTCGCCGTGTGTGGCGTGGCTCTGATAGCCATCAGGACCAAGGGCAGTTTGACGTCCCAGTCTCGGTGATTAGATGCGACATATTTCTTTAGAATGTCGATCACCGTTCGGTTTGCTCTTTCTACTTGGCCTGAGGACTGGGGGTGGTGGCTGACGTGGAATTTTGCTTTCACGCCCATGGTTTGCCACAGTTGTCCCATCACCTCGGCGGTGAAGTGAGTACCACGGTCAGAATCGACCTTACAGGGTAAGCGAATCTGGAGAACACGTGGTTCATGAGTAGAAAGGCCGTGGTCTGTGCCGTGTCGTTTGGGGCTGGAAGACCTTCCACCCATTTAGTGAAGGCACAGGTGACCATTAGGATGTATTTGTTGCCCCTTGTTGATTTAGTCAAGGGTCCCATCCAATCGATTTGGAGGTCAGACCACGGAAAAGAAATGCCCCTTCTTTGTAAGGGTGCACGATGGAGTGGTCTTGTCGGTTGAAATTGGCAGCATACTAGGCAGCCTTTGATGTATTCTGCCACGTCCATTTGCATGTGTGGCCAGTATGCCACTTGTTGGAGTGCCTGGTGTGTTGCGCGAACACCTCTGTGGCCTGCTACAGGAGCGTCCATGTGCGTGCGTTAGCATGACCCCCTTAGGCTCTGAGGCACTACGAACGCAGGTGAAGTGAGGGTGTCAGAGACGTGACAAGCAAGCCATGACGCAGGTGGAGTCGAGCGCACTGCCCATAGCTTTTTAAGATTAGCGTCGGAGGAAAAGTCAGTGTCTACGATGGGGTTAGACACCGGGTCTGAAAGGTAAAGGATGAGTTTGTGGATTGCCGAGTCCGCTGCCTGAAGAGCAACGAGGTCGGAACCAGCGAAAGAAAGAGAAGAAGTAGATTGGGCTGCAGGGGCCGGAACCGAGGCATCGGTTGCGGTTGCTTTAGACCGGGTAACCAGACAGACAGAATGGGTGGGTTGGGTGGGAAGGGGTCGGGGTTCTGGCTGGAAATGCCAGAGCGCACTGTCTAGAGCCCCTTGTTTTGCCATGAGGTCTGCCTGATCGTTCAGGTCTTTGTCCAGTCCAGGGGCTCGAGAGTGTCCCCTGACCTTCTTCCAGTACACCTGCATGTCATGGTCCTCGACCAGACCGTCGCCTCTGACGAACAGGTCTTTGTGTTTGATCGCCTTTTCGCAGATGTGAGAAAGCCATTGCTCTTCCATAATGGCAGGTGGGCAGAGAAGCTGAGTCGTGCGTAATTTGAGTCTGTGCAAATTACGAGCTGTTTGATCTGCTTGGCCACTGCTAGTTGGAGAGTTATGATCACGGCTGCGATCTCCGCATATTGTGAGGATTGAGATCCTAACTGAAATTTTTGTGGCTCATAAGGGTTGTCATTGAGCCATACCACACCTGCACCAGCGGACCAGAGTTTCATGGTGGAAGGAGCATCCATCGACATAAGCAGTGGTCATGTCTTGGCACACGTCAGCATCGAAGTAGTGATGGCGTGTTGGTACAGTGGAGGTGTGTTCGTTAGCGGACGGCTGTGGCGGGCGTGTCGATTGCGCATTGTTGGCATGCAGCGAGTTCCATGCCTAAGTGCGACTTGTGGTTTTGAGCATAGCGTATCTCCACGCCGAAACTTTGGAGAGCCATGAGCCACGATGCCACGCGGCGTTAGTTACTACGCCGTCCTAAGTCTTTGACTGGTTAAGAAAGTCACCGGTTGGTGATTGGTGTTCACGATTGTCTTTTGGCCTCCTAAGTAGTGGGCGAAGTGTTTCACGGCCCATACTGTGGCTAGGAGGGCTTTTTCACAGTCGGTATACTTGACCTCGGGTCCGGAGAGAGTTTTGCTGGCGTAGGCCACCACTCTCTTATCCGTGTCATGGACCTGATAGAGGCCTGAACTGAGGCTGTGGCTTGAGAAGCCCACCTCTAAGTAGAAGACTTTGGTGTGGTCCGGGTAAGCTAGGCACGGGCTCTGCACAGATTGTGTTTGAGCGCCTGCATTGCCTGCTCTTGTTGTGGACCCCACGCAAAGGCGGTGTCCTTTTGAGAAGGTCCGTCAGTGGTTTAGCCAATGCCGCATAGTCATCGACAATTGTCGAGAATAATTGCAGACTCCCAGGAAACTGCGGAGTTCTGACAAGTTGGAAGGCGGTTTCAGATTGGCAATGCCTTGGATTCGACTGACCTGTGGTTCAACACCAGGAGTGCCTACTAGTAGGCCCAAATAGTTTACCTTCTTTCTGCACCATTGACATTTCTCCAAAGAGATTTTAGCACCAGCAATGGTGAGCTGTTTCAGCAAGGGGTCGATTTTGTTAATGTGCGCATGGAGTGCTGCGCATCAAGATGTCATCGACTTAGATGACAGTTCCGCGCTAGCGCGCCAGGACATGCCTTGTTCAAGAAGATGTTAAATTCGGCTGGGGAATTTAAGTACCGAATGGGCATCTTGTAAAAGAGTATTGCCGATTGGCAAACGTGAAGGCAAGTTTGTGTTGATCCTGTGGGTCTACTGGAATGGTCCAGAAGCCGGAGGCTATGTCCAGTGTGGAGAAGTACTTGGCATCCTGTACTTTGGGCAGTTCTTGGCCAGGTTGGGTCATTGGCCACCTGGAAAGTGGCACGCTCTTGTTCAACTGACGGTAGTCAATTGTCTGCCGCCACTTGCCATTGGGCTTGAGTACTGGCCAGATAGGAGCCGAATAAGTACTGTTACATGGATGAATGATGCCTTTATCCAAAAGGTTGTCTAACAGTTCCTGTATCGGTTCATATGACACCAGGGGTATTTTATATTGGTGAACATAAGCTGGCGGTGCATTCGTGGCTGTTGGAATGCGCACCGTGTGAAGGTGGGTTAAATCACAATCCAGCGAGTTTGTCGCAAATGATGTGCGATATTTGAGGAGGACCTGACGCATCAGGTCCCGTTCCTCAGCGTTGTTTATCGCATCAGCCAAGTCTAGTGCTTGTTCTAACTGAGACTCAAAGTCCGGTTCGGGTTTAGAGTCTGGTTGCACAGTTACCGATTTGTCCGTGGTGACGTTACTCGGTAGAGACGTGGTTTTGTCTATATCTGAATCAATGGAGAGCAGGAGACTGTCTGTACGACCATTACCTCAGCATCAGCCAGATCGACCCTGCAGATAGTGTCGGTATCGACCACAAGTGAGGGGTATATGGCGATTGCTCCGAAGGCTTCGTAGACGACTCCGGTCTCCTGTTGTTCAGTCACGAGTGAGGGTGGCATGCGTCCTATGACTGGAACTCTGAGTTCAAGTCATGGAATCTTGTGTCGATTAGCCAACCCAAAGGTGTGGCCTTCGACGAATGCTATCGGCAGTAGGATTCTGCACTAGCACGTGTGTTGATCGAGTCGAGCTCGACCAGGGTGTTGCCTGAACAGACAAGCCTAACTCAAAGAACAGAGGCGATGGTTGGAAGAACGCTTGTGGAGAGTTAACTTGTTGTCCTGTAGACGCGTTCAGACGTATGTCCATGATGGTACGCCGGTGGTATCGTGAGATGGTAGTCGCATTACCTGACACACATCGGGAATGGTTTGACCCGATTTCAAGTTTCCTTCAGTCAATGAAGGTGACTCTTACGCACTCCAGTCAGTGACCAGAGAACGTTGTTAATGGTGTCGACTTGTACGCCGAGTCTGACTAGCATGTCAGCCCCAATGTACACTGAATGTGGCAGATCGGGATGACCGCAAAGTGTGGGTCAGTTCTCTTTTGTTCCATCGCAGCGATGGCAGAGCATAGACCGATGGCGGTTAACGCGAGTCGGTGTGGGGTTAGCAGGGAACCGAGTGCGCTTCTTTACGAAGGTCAGGCTTGGGTTTTTATGCGCTAGAGCGTGATAAACAGCTCCTGGCTGATGGCAGATTTGTCAGCCCATAAGGCCATCACGACATTGTCGACTGGAGTTGCTTCCAGTGAGATGCCATTGACAATCTGGGGTGTCATCGCTAATGGGTCCTTCAACGTGCATAGGAAGTTGTCACGCAATGTAAAGGGGTTTGGTTCGCACCGAGGTTGCATGGTTGTTGTACCAGCGGTGTTGGTGGCTACCCTGTCGATTGGTGATTCCTGTCAATCGCATAGCACTGAGATTCATTCAGTAAGATTGGAAGTGGTTCTCGCACTTGCGCCCAAATCTTCAGCTGCTTGAAGTCGATCAGTGGTTCAAAGCGATTGAGGACGTCTTTTCCAATCAGGAGTGGGACATTGTCAAGGTGGGACACGACACTGGGTGTATCAGTGTCATGGGTCCGATGGTCAGTTGGACTAAGGCTACCTTGTTGATGATCGTCCGATCATCAGAGTAAGGCCTTATTTCTAGAGAGCACGGGTGGGACTTCAAGTCCCTGTGGGATCTTCTCGCTATAGCCTGGAGTGATCTGAACAGGTTGCCTGAAATTAGGCTGATGTCAGCGGCTGTGTCGAGAAGTGCTTCGTCGTCAAGTGGTCTTCTAACAAGACAGAGAGATAAAGCTTCCGAGCTACTCCCTTTTCAGTTAGGTGACCTAGAAATTGGTGAAAGGGTGTTTCACATTCAATAGTCGTGGCGTGGTCATGGCACAGCCCGACATTTGATTTGCTTGGACCACTAGGACGGCGCTAGACGGAGTGGTGTCTTTGTGATCTGTGTCACTTCCTCCGTGTTGTCCGTGCTAGGGTCCTGGACAATGTCATTGAGTGGCTCTGGATCGTCAGAGCCTAAGTACAGGTCTGGGAGATGTTCATTCCCTTCAGTAGACTCTGTATTTCCGTTGCGTGTTAAGCCAACTTGGATTGGTTGAGACTTTTTCTGAATCGGGGCCTTAGAGGCCTCCACCGTATACAGGTCAGCCTTGTCCTTGGACTTTTCGCGCATTCGTTTGAGTATGCGTCTATGGCCCGAGCCTCCTCTGTAGTCAGATTACTGTCACTCATGGGGTTTCCCACGCGATTATTCTGATTTTCAGGGGCTCGGTCCTCGCATGATGATTCGCTGCTCGACAGGTGGGCTACCTGATGATCGTTGGTCTTGGGACCGACGATAATGGTTTCTCCTGTCGTCGCGGTTTTGATAGGACCCCCCTTGGTTACGGTTTGGATTGGTTCGAAATTTATTTTCGAACCGAGGTCTCCAGTGAGGGCCCTGGTCTTTGAACTTACGTTCAGGCCAGGTCGGGTGTGGACCCGGCTCTCCTTTGTGTGGCCGAGGTCCCTCTTTCCTGTCTGGAAAGCGGGAGGCTCCTGGGCCGCTTGGCTTGGAGGTAGGTGCTCCTTCGAGCGCTAGACTCTGATCAACAGTATACAGAGCGGCTGACTCTTGCGGTTTAGTCTGAGTCAGCTTCTGTTTAGTAAATGCCCTTGTTGCCAGTTCGCGAAGTTGGCGGCTGGTTTGAGTCAGCGGGCAGGCAGCGACGCCAAGATGATGGTTGGTAGTTGGATGGAGGTTTTGCACAAAGAGTGTTTTGAAGTTTTTATCCTCCTCCATGTTTGGTTCGTTGAGTGGACCAAAGTAGGCTTTGTAGCCGATGATAATATATCTGTGGTGACTCTTGCCGTGCCTGTTTGATTGTTAGGGCGGCTGTCAGTCCCACATTCGTTGTAACGTCTGAGAATTCCTCCATGAGGGACTGACTAAGGAGATCGAAGTCAGCTTGGACCTCAGGGGGTTGACGTTCGATGAAGCTACTAACATCTCTGCTTGATGTTAGTTTTATCAAAAGATTTTGTCCTCAACGGTAGCATTGGGTATTCTCTGGAGGTAGAACTCAATGTCTCTAAGGTACGCGCTAGTGTCATGAGCCGATCCTTGATGGGGCTCGGCGAGTGATATGACGCGATTTTGTCAAAATCCCTGTCAGTGGGACCGTAGTCCAGATGTCTCCGTGTCGGAGCTGGTTGTTGGACAAAGTCCGATTGCCTACCTGTTGGTCTTGCAAAGTAATCCGAATGCCTACCTGTGGAAGCTCGCGGAAAGACGGCCGGGCTCTCGGCCCGGTTGGTCCTCTTTCCGCTTGCGTCCAGGCGCGGTAGTTGTCGCAAAATTGGATTAGTTAGTGAAGTGGCTCCCTTCTGGGAGTCTTCAAACCTACTGGGTTGGTATAAGGGAGTAACTGGTTCTAGGTCTGGAGTACCTTTGAATTCCAGTTTCTTATTAGGTCGTGTTTAAGGTCCTCTGTCAGGCGCGCCTGAAGTTGTTCAATAAGCTGGCGGTCTAAGTCACCTTGTTGAGTGAGGGTCTCTACCCGCGCACTCAGGGTCTCTCTTCGCCGAGCTTCCTGTGCCAGCATATTCGCGGACAGCTGTGCACTCTTGCCTGCTTTGATGAGTTCCTCTCGCATAGCGTCGTACTCATCGCGTTGGTCATTGAGCTGCAGCTCTGCTATGTCACGAGCAGACCTTGTTTCGCTCAGCTCGTTCTTTAGGTCACTGAGGGTCCCCTCAGTTATCTGGAGTTTAGTGTGTAACTCCTCAAAGTCAGGGTCTGCCTTTTGGAGTGTTTGGGCAAGAGTTTGTAACTCTTGGTTTTGTTTTTCAGAATTCTCCAGGACTCCTTTGGTCAGCTGGAGTTCCTGATTCAACGCCTTGTTCTCGCGTTGGAAGCGGGCGAGGTCCTGTTTCTGGACCTGGATTTTCTCGTGGCTGTGTGCCAGGAGATCCTCGGCTTGTTTCTGCTGTGCGCGCATAACAATAGCCATTTGACCTAACAGCTTAGTTAGATCCTTGTCCTTTGGCTTAGAGGTTAGCGCAATGCTAATCAAGGAGCTAAGAACTGAATCTAGCTCGTTGGGGTTTGTGGTCTGAATCTCGTCCACATATTGGGGTAGCACCTGTCCTGTTAAATCACTTAGAGCTGAGTCTAAGTGATCCAGAAGCTTGATGGGACTACCAGAACCTGTGGACTGTGGATTAGACATGTTGAGAAATGGGTTTCTCAAGGTAAGTGAGTTATTGTTAGATTAAGTTTTAACTGCAAGGAGAGAGTTACTACTTGTAGAGTGTTACGAAGAAGAAGCGTAAAACTCAAGCAGACTGTAAAAGAATTTTTAAAATCTGAGTAAAAGTGTAAATAAAAAAAATTAATGCAGGAATAAAATTAAAATTAAAATTTTATTTTATTTAAAATAAAATAAAATTCCAATTAAATTAAAATAAAAGGGTATTAAGTCAAATAAGTCAGATTAAAAGTAATAAAGAAGGAATTGTTGAGTGTAGGTTAGTATAAAGTCTACTTGTGATTGAAGTGACCTTATGCTAGTAATAAGCAGTGACTATGTAGCCATAGCCTGGTGGTGTGAATGTTAATGAGGGTTGACAGTGCTGGGATGCTGCTGTGCTAATTTGTAAAATTAACAGTGCAGAATCAGTGGGTTTAATCTAACAATTCATGCAGGTAATCAGCTTTTACATTACAGCTATGACAAAATTCGTGCAGAGTTAAGTCTATTCAGAAGTAACAGCAGAGGTGTCGTAGTGCTAGTAAGCTGTTAGCGTTAGCATTCCAATTTGACAAATCCTGTGTAGATAGGAAAGTCACAAAACAAGTCTTAAATTGTTAATCAAGCCAAATTAATCAATCAATTTATATGCAAGGTTAGCATCAAAGATTTCCAAAAGCAGATGCAATGTTAATTAAAAATGTCACAATTGTTAGTTAACTCCTATTGTGCATTCAAAGTTGTTAAACACAGGCAGTTATTCTCAAAAGCAATATGGCATTTGCAAACTTGTATATTACAAGAAAAACACATGTATTAACAGAAGCAAAACAGCTTGACAGCAGTTTAGTATTTGTTAATAAAGCATAGTAATTCACTTTTTATGTTAAGTCAATCAGGCTTTTCAGTGTCAATGAAAGCTTAAATTATTCAGTTAAGTTCTTAACTTGAATTAGTCACTATTTTGAGGAAAAGTGTAATTCCGTTGAGTGACCACCAGAGAGAGACGTAGAGCTCCTCACAAAGATTTTTAGAAGTTACGCACTTCTCTTCCACTAGGGGGTAGCAGACTTTCTGGAGTCCGTGGTTTACCACTTCTTTCCGCTAGGGGGCAGTTGGACTCTCTTAAGTCTGTTTTTACCACTTCTTTCCGCTAGGGGGCCGTTGGAACTACAATGAGTTTGTTTTCCGGGTGACGTCAGAGTCACGCCCCTTGCTAGACGCGGAGTGGAAATGGCTGGTTAGCTTCAGTGTGCTGAAACTTTGAGGGAGTCAAGACTTCTCCACACAGCCACTTTTATAACACAGCAGCGCTCAAAAAAGCGCAATTTCCAACACAGCAGTGCTGTGGATAAAACAACGTTTCACAAAGCACTACACGGGCCACGTGGGCCAAGACTTTGTCCGTTGGCTGTGTATTAACAAGGAGTTCTGACGCGGGTAGCTAATCCGTTCAGAGTTCTCCCAACCAAGTTTTTTAATTCGTCTGACACAATATGAACAGAGAAATTACTTGGTTTACAAGTTTATATAAAACACTGGATCATCGCAGGCTGTTTTTATCAACTTGCAAAACGCGTTATTAGACAACTTATGCTAAAATTCTAGAACATCTTAGAATTAGCTGTTGTTAGGCCTTATAAAAATTACACGTCCTTACGTGTCACAAATGCATTTAATCAATCCGGCTCTCTGGCCTTTGTTCACAACTCCACTAAGCTTCAATCTTCCACTGAATACTTAGCAAGCTGGCAGATACATTAATAATTTCTGCTTGGATTGCTCAGCAGAAATGTACGTACAAGTTTCAAAACATATCTCAGAATTATGAAATATCAGGCCAGCTGGTATTCTCAAATCCCGGACACACAATTTCACAAGCGCTTAATATCAAACAGCAACACAACACACATTTTGCTCAAACACATTAATTAGTTTTGGATAAGACTTAGCTCTTCAGCGGACAGAGATTTATGTAAAAGACTTTTAGATGTTACTTATTTCAGTGTTTGCAAGACCGGATCTTTCCGAGCCTCACACGGGGCACCAAAAATAATACTGTAGTGAATATGGTCTCGTTGATGAATAATTAATATGAATATGAATTATGAAAAATAATAATTAATATTTTGTTTATGAAAATATTAATTTCTTTCGGGGCACCACCTTAGTTTTAACAGTTCTAAGGAAACTGATTATGTTTGATAAGTCTCAATACTGAAGGAATGAATCCTAACTCGTTTTCAGACCAAATCTACGTAAACAATGAAACAAGAAATGTCTTTATGGGGTTTTATTAAAATTATGCAGGTTAAAATATGATTAATAACGGTGGAAAGGACATAAAGGGATAATTAGGGCAAATGATGAAAATAAAACATTGATTGGCGATGGCACAATAGTTATACCTTTGATGGAACAAGATGAGTTTAATTCTATTTTAATTTTAAGCGATTTAATCGGAGTGGTTACAGAGCAACGGGCCGTTAAATGGCTTAACAGAAAGGGGACTATTGACGGCTATTTGAAGATTGTGAAAAAGGAAAGAGGTACTGTTGGACGTAATTACACAGGTTTATAACGCCAAGCTTTCTCTTGTGTCACGTGCTCACTCACTCTTTATCCGGTGATTTGGCACCAGCAGTGCGGTTCCGATCAGTCCCAAAGGTAGGCTTCGAGATTCCCGGTCGCGGCTGATTTCCGGCAACAGAAGGCAGCACGTGTCCACGCAGCGTTGAGCTGGTTTAAGGCGGCGCCTTAGCAACAAAGCGGCGTCCTGTGATTGTCCTTGAGGGTAAATTAAACTTTACCAGCGGTTGCGAATAAAGTCTTTAAACTGAAGTCCGCTACAAGACGAAAATATGTCTTTTGGATTTAACAAAGACTTTCTTTCGTAGCGTCAAAAAGCCTTTCAAAACTACAAAAAGTTTCTTCCGCGAGGAAGTGATGTAACTCCGTGGATAAGAAGTTTTTCAAACAAAAATCAAATGTGTTGGATCTTCAAAAAGGATAAAAATTTACGTCGGCACGGTGTGTGTGCGGCTGAAAAACTTTAGAGTTGCAAGGAAAAATACGACGAAAGTTAAGCTTAAGAAAGAGCGTGAAGAAAGTTTAAGAGGTAAACGCAGAAAGCTAGAGAACTCGAGAGAGCAAGAAGAGTTTGAGCGCGCGATTTCCGCTTTGCCGACTCTTTTGTAAGAGACGCAAAAAGGGTGTGTTTACACACGTTTGGTGAAGAGGGGCGTTTACTGAAAGTTTGGGATCCTTAGATAACTTTCTTGTTCCATCAATTAAAGTATTTTAAACACAGTTATAAAACATAAGGATTCTGCATTGTATCATAAGTGCACGAGAAACGTCTTTACGAACATTTAGATATCAAACACATGTATATTCTCTTGTCATTTAGCTAAAACAAATTAATAATTCGTTTGTATTGTACCATACACTTATGCAAAGTCAAACAGAGTAACATCGTTACGTTTCTTGTCCTGTTGGATCCTGTTAAGGGAAAATGGTGAGGTTTGCATAGTTACGAACAATCTTTATTACACTTTTATAGAACAGAACGAATTGTATCTAGTTTCAAGCAGAGTCATTACTCTGTTCAACCAAAGGAGGGCAATGTTCAATCACTTGTAGAGTCCTGAAACAAAGAGACATTCCTTTCTCAGGTCTGGTCCTCTCAATACACAAATCGTATATTTAAATGTCAAGTCTGGTGCCGGGTCTGGTCGGCCAACAGATAGCCCCCTTCAGGTTCTTTGAAGTGTTGAAAACAAAGTCGTTAATTTAGTTTCACTTTTCCGTGAACTTTCTTAGAGCAACATCGAGCATCTGGTGGGAATTAACACAGGGTTGTTAATTAGGTCTTCTGTCTTCTCCTCGGCCTGAATCAACAAAAACGGCCAGGTCTTTAAAAGTTCAGAGTTGTAATTCTTTATCCTCTGAGAGGTGTTAGTCCCTGGTACGAAGAGACACTACAGAACATTTACAGTCTGATCTAAAGCTCATCTACAGTCTGTTCTAAAGCCAATCTAGAGTCTGACCTACTGCTGCTCTGAAGTCTGTTCAACTGCTTGTCTACAGTCTGTTCAATTGCAGCTCTACAGTCTGTTCTATTGTACGTCTACAGTCTGCTCTACTGCACGATTAAAGTCTTTTTTAATAAACATCTACAGTCTTTTCTAATGCACATCTACAGTTTGTTCTACTGGTCTTCTACAGTCTCTAATTGTCATTCTGTTCTACTGAGCGTTTACAGTCTGTTCTAAAGCTCGACAACAGTGTGTTCTAAAGCCAATCTAGAGTCTTTACTACTGCTGCTCTAAAGTCTGTTCAACTGCACGTCTACAGTCTGTTCAACTGCACCTCTACAGTCTGTTCTATTGTGCGTCTACAGTCTGTTCTACTGCACGACTATAGTCTGTATTAATAAACGTCTATAGTCTTTTCTACTACACATCTACAGTCTCTACTACTGCACTTCTAAAGTCTGTTTCTAATGCACATCTACAGTCTGTTCTAATGCAAGTCTATAGTCAGTACTACTGCTCATCTATGGTCTGTTCTAGTGCAGGTCTACAGTCTGTTCTAATAAACGCCTACAGTCTATAGTCTTTTCTAATGCTCGTCCACAGTCTGTTCTAATGCAAGTCTATAATCTGTACTACTGCTCATTTACAGTCTGTTCTAATGCAAGTCTACAGTCTGTACTACTGCTCATTTACGGTCTGTTCTACTGCAGGTCTACAGTCTGTTGTATTAAACGTCTACAGTCTGTTCTACTGCACATCTA
This sequence comes from Neodontobutis hainanensis, assembly GCA_024349245.1. NCBI lineage: Eukaryota > Metazoa > Chordata > Actinopteri > Gobiiformes > Odontobutidae > Neodontobutis > Neodontobutis hainanensis. Next base: position 38,825 of record JALDNG010001588.1, read on the forward strand.
CAGTCTGTACTACTGCACTTCTACAGTCTGTTCTAATGCTCGTCTACAGTCTGTTTTACTGCACGTCTACAATCATTTCAATTACACCTCAACAGTCTGTTCTAATGCCAGTTTACATTCTTTACCTCTGCTCTACTGCAGTCTGTTCTACTGCACGTCTACAGTCTGTTCTACTGCTGCTCTGAAGTCTGTTCAACTGCATGTCTGTAGTCTGTTCAACTGCAACTCTACGTCTGTTCTATTGTATGTCTACATTCTGTTCTAATGCACATCTACAGTCTGTTCTAATGCAAGTCTACAGTCTGTACTACTGCACCTCTACAGTCTGTTCTAAAGTATGTCTACAGTCTATTCTAATACTCATACACAGTCTGTTCTAATGCTCGTCTACAGTCTCTACTAACGGACATTTAAATTCTATTCTTCTGCAGCATCATTAGTCTGTTTTACTGGACATCTACAGTCTGTTCTATACACGTATATAGTCTCTTCAAATACTCGTCCACAGTCTGTTCTAATGCAGTCTGTACTACTGCACATCTATAGTCTGTTCTATTGCTCGAATACAGTCTGTTCTAATGCCCAATAAAAGTCTTTACTACTCCACCTCTACAGTTTGTTCTACTTCTCCACTACAGTCTGTTCTACTGCAGGTCTACAGTCTGTTCTAATGCCAGTCTAGAGTCTGTACTACTGCTGCTCTACAGTCTGTTCTACTGCAAGTCTACATTCTGTTCTACTGCACATCTACAGTCTGTTCTAATGCACATCTACAGTCTGTTCAACTGCAAGTCCACTGTCTCTTCTACTGCTCTTCTACAGTCTGTTCTACTGCACGACTGTAGTCGGTTTTATTAAAGTTCTACAGTCTCTTCTAATGCACATCTACAGTCTGTTCTAATGCACATCTACAGTCTGTTCTACTGACGTCTACAGTCAGTTCTAAAGCCAATCTAGAGTCTGTACTACTGCTGCTCTGAAGTCTGTTTAACTGCAAGTCTACAGTCTTTTCAACTGCACTTCTACAGTCTGTTCTAATGCCATTTTACAGTCTGTACCTCTGCTCTACTGCAGTCTGTTCTATTGCACTTCTACATTCTTTTTACTGCACATCTACAGTCTGTTCTATTGCACATCTACAGTCTGTTCTAATGCAAGTCTACAGTCTTTACTACTGCTCATCTATGGTATGTTCTACTGCAGGTCTAAAATCTCTTCTAATAAATGTCTACAGTCTGTTCTACTGCACATCTACAGTCTGTAATACTGCACTTCTACAGACTGTTCTAATGCTCGTCTACAGTCTGTATTACTGCACCTCTACAGTCTGTTCCAAAGCATGTCTAGTGTGTTTTCTTATACTCAAATACAGTCTGTTCTAATGCTCGTCTACAGTCTGTTAAACTGCACCTCTACAGTCTGTTCTAAAGCATGTCTATAGTGTTTTCTAATTCAAATATACAGTTTGTTCTAATGCTCGTCTACAGTCTGAACTACTGCTCTTCTACAGTCTGGTCGACAAGCTAAGGGCCTGTGGGTACCTAGAGGCTGGAGAGGACGCTGGCGCTGTGTGTTCGCCGTTTCTCCACTCTGCTCGCCCGCGATTTTTAAATTGTGTTTTTAAATTATGCTTATAACTGCAAGGAGCACCTACCTACTACTATTTTCGCTGCTGTGCTGGTGTTGTCTGCTAGCTTGCGCTGTCTGGCTGACATCCTCGGTCAGAATGTCGCTCCGCTATTCCAGCTCCCAACCGTGGACTACATCTCGCAACCACACCTGGATTTAATATCCCCATTATCAAAGAACTTGGACTCCTTCGCGTCCGCGTACATTCATAGAGGATCTGGTCGGAAATTCATCTTCCATAACCATCCAAACAGCTATTCTACAAGCATTCCTTCTCTCTGGTCATCTGTCGCATGCTTAATGCGTCATCAGAATGCCTCTGCTCCAGTCACTATCAACAATGGAAATATCGCGAGACATCCACTCTCCAGCACGGATCCCCACACTTTGGGTTGGATACATTTCGTGGAGTGGATTCCAGCCTGCGTGGAGTGGATTTTAATGTTTTGTGTCCAGTTCAGAGATTCACCCTCAGTCATTGGTTAAATTCGAACTTTTAACACTCAATCCATCAATAATAAATCTGTACTGATTGAAGAACACATTAGGGAGAAAAGACTTGACTTCATGTGTTTAACAGAAACATGGCATCAGCCAGAGGTGTTCTCTGCCCTAAATGAAGCCTGTCCCCTGGATACAGTTACTTGGAGGCCGCCGCAGCACCGGCCGTGGTGGTGGCCTAGTCGTCATTCACCGACAGGACCTGGAGTTGTCCCGCATTACGCTGCCTGCGACATTTTCATGTGAGTGTCTAGCATTTAAATGCAAGCCTCCTTTTCCAATGACTGTTCTCCTAATTTATCGGCCCCTAAGCAAAATTCTGTGTTTATCCCGGAAATATCTGATCTCCTCACTACACTTTGTACTACCTCGCCAATATTATTATCCTGGGAGATATAAATATTCATGTTGACCCCCTCATGTCATCTTGCTGCTGATTTTCTTCAGCTGCTAGACTCCCTCAACCTACAACAACATGTTGATGTCCCCACACATTCCAGGGGACACATACTCGATTTAATCATTTCAAACTCAGCTCTCATCAGTAACCTACAGGTTTATGATCTTGGATTTTCAGATCACAAGGTTGTGGCAATGGAGTTGCCCTTTCCTTTCTCTCACATCAAACCAAAGAGACAGATCTACTATAGAAAGTTGAAAAACATCAAAGCGGATGTCCTGGTCCAGGACCTTCAACATATCTCCTCTCTTTCCATTGGCCTTTCTGACTTGGTTTCCGTTGCTGACTCGGTGGATTTCTATAACCAGTCCCTGAGCAGTCTCCTGGACCTCCATGCCCCTCTGATACCAAGGACCGTCTCATTCACACGGTCAGCACCTTGGTACACCTGCGAGCTGCGAAAGATGAAAGCAGCTGGGCGTGTCCTTGAGCGGCGTTCAAGGCTTCTGGACTGACTGTTCACAAACAGGCATACAGGGAACAAAAGAGGGCTTATGCAGAAGCTCTGAAAGACGCGGTCACGGTATTATTCCACTATTATCAATAACAGTCCTGGAAACTCAAAACAACTTTTTCAACAATAAACCACCTTCTCAAACCCCGTACTCTCCCACTATGAGACCACTGAGGAGAGGTGTAATATGTTTATTACCTTTTCAAACAAAAAGTAAATAATATCTGCTCTCAACTCACTACCACTGCTGCTCTGCCTCCTCCAACGGAAGATCCAGCATTGAAGATTGTCCAGCCCTCAGCTCTTTCACTGATGTCACACAGGAAGAAGTGGAGGATGTTATCAGAAAGATGAAGCCGGCCACCTGTGCCCTGGATCCTTTCCCTTCCACTCTGCTGAAGGCCAACCTCTCTGTTGTCTCTCCATTTATCACCAAGATAATAAAACTCCCTTCTGGTTGGTCATATCCCATCCACATTAAAAACCGCTGTCATCAAACCTCTACTTAAAAACAACTATGGACCCTGAAGTCCTCTGCAACTATAGGCCCATCTCAAACCTACCATTTCTATCAAAGGTTTTGGAAAAATAGTTGCAGTACAACTTCATACTCACCTCAAAAACAATAACCTGTTTGAAAAATTTCAGTCGGGTTTCCGCCTGGTCATAGCACTGAAACATCCTTGGTCAGGATCACCAATGACCTTCTGATGGCGGCAGATACTGGTTCCCCATCACTACTTATCCTGCTAGATCTAACAGCTGCTTTTGACACAGTAGACCACAACATTCTTCTACACCGCCTGAAATACACCATTGGACTTTCAGAAAATGTTTACGACTGGTTCATTTCATATCTGACTGGCAGAACTGAGTACATTGCCCTGGGCAAAGCCAAATCACTCACTCATAATGTCACCTGTGGTGTTCCTCAGGGCTCTGTGCTGGGTCCCACACTTTTCTCCATTTACATGCTCCCCCTTGGTAAAATCATTAGTAGACATGGTATATCATTCCATTGTTATGCTAATGATACGTAGCTGTATTTAAGGACAACCTCCACTTTCTCTGCTCCCTACAAACATCCACATTGACCACCTGCCTGGAAGAGATAGAGATTTGGATGAAGCTCAATTTCCTTCAGTTAAATTGCTCTAAAACTGATGCCATCTTAATTGGTACACCACATCAACTTCGCACTTCAACCATCACTAGCATCACTTTTTCCGGCCATAATATATCCCTCTCCACATCGGTCAGTAATTTAGGTGTCAAAATGGATCCTCATCTCACCTTTGACACCCACATTAAACACCTATGCAAGACCTCATTCTTTCATCTCAAGAACATCGCCAGACTCCGTCCAATACTCAGCATGGAGGATGCAGAGAAGCTCGTACATGCCTTTGTTTCTTCCAGGCTGGACTACTGTAATGCACTCCTCATCGGGATCTCTGGCAAAAGCATCCAGAGACTTCAGTACATCCAAAATAGCGCTGCCAGAATCCTGATGAGGGTGCGCAAGCATGAACACATCACCCCCATCCTGAAATTTCTTCACTGGCTCCCTGTCTCACTGAGAATTGTATATAAGTTTCTCCTCACCCATCAGTGTATTCACGGACATGCCCTCTACCTGCAGGAACTTCTCACCCACCCGACCTTTCGCACTCTGCACGCACTCTTCGTTCTGCAAACTCAAACATCCTCCAAATTCCCAGAACAAAACTTTGCAGCATGGGTGATAGGGCCTTTTCATCGGCTGCTCCGAGGCTGTGGAATACCCTCCCGGACTACCTGAGGCCCCACAGACTACTGATGCTTTTAAACGCAACCTAAAAACATTTCTTTTACAAAAGCTTTTCAATGAACGTTTTTAGGTTTTCGTCGTTTGTTTTCTTTTATATTGAATTACTTTGATATGCGCTGTAGCACTTTGAGATTGTACAAATGTAAAGTGCATTACAAATAAAATTTATTATTATTATTATTATAAAGCATGTCTAGAGTGTTTTCTAATACTCATATACAGTCTGTTCTAATGCTCGTCCACAATCTGTTAAACTGCACCTCTAGAGTCTGTTCTAAAGCATGTCTACAGTGTTTTCTAATACTCATATACAGTCTGTTCTAATGCTCATGTACAGTCTGTAGTACTGCACCTAGTCTATTCTTCTGCACATTGTCAGTCTGTTTTACTGGATGTTTACAGTCATTTCTAATGCAAGTCTACAGTCTGTACTTCTGCTCTACTGCAGTCTGTTCTACTGCACCTCTACAGTCTGTTTTACTGCTCATATACAGTCTGTTCTAATGCACATCTAGAGTCTGTTCTAATGAAAGTCTACATTTTGTACTACTGCTCACCTACAGTCTGTTCTTCTGCACGTCTACAGTCTGTTCTGATAAAGTTCTACAGTCTGTTCTACTGCATATCTACAGTCTATACTACTGCACTTTTAAAGTCTGTTCTAATGCACATCTACAGTCTTTTCTAATGCAAGTCTAATGTTTGTACTACTGCTCATCTACGGTCTGTTCTACTGCAGGTCTACAGTTAATGGATTGGATTTATATTGCGCTTTTCTCCCAAGGGACCAAGGGACTCAAAGCGCCCACAAGCCGTCCATTATTCATTCATACACAGTCACACACTGGTGATGGTAACTACAACTGTAGCCACAGATGCCCTAGGGCAGACTGACAGAGACGTGGCAGCCATTTTGACCCTAAGGCCTCTTTGACCATCACCACATACATTCACTGAACATTCTTAAACATTCATACGAGGCAAGGTGGGTTAAGTGTCTTGCCCAAGGACACAACGACAGAATGAATTGTGGGGAGAGCGGAATCGAACACACTACCTTCCGGTTGAAAGACGACCGCTCTACCACTGAGCCACTGACGCCCTATACAGTCTGTTATAATGAACGCCTACAGTCTGTTCTACTGCACATCTACAGTCTGTACTACTGCACCTCTACAGTCTGTTCTAAAGCATGTCTAGAGAGTTTTCTAATACTAATATAAAGTCTGTTCTAATGCTCGTCTACAGTCTGAACTACTGCACCACTAAAGTCTATTCCTCTGAAGCATTGTCAGTCTGTTCTACTGCAAGTCTACAGTCTGTTCTAATGCCAGTCTAGAGTGTGTACTACTGCGGCTCCACAGTCTGTTCTACTGCACATCTACAATCTCTTCTACTGCACATGTACAGTCTGTTCTAATGGTCGTCTACAGTCAGTTCTAATGCTCGTCTACAATCAGTTCTAAAGCCATTCTAGAGTCTGTACTACTGCTGCTATGAAGTCTGTTCAACTGCACGTCTACAATCTGTTCAACTGCACCACTACAGTCTGTTCTATTGTACGCCTCTACAGTCTGTTCTACTGCACGACTATAGTCTCTTTTAATAAACGTCTACAGTTTCCTCTAATGCACATCTACAGTCTGTTCTACTGGATGTCTACAGTCTTTTCTAATAATTGTCTAGAGTCTGTTCTACTGCACGTCTACAGTCTCTTTTCATAATTGTCAACTTTCTGTACTACTGCACCTCTACAGTCTGTTCTACTGCACATCTACAGTTTGTTCTACTGCACATCTACAGTCTGTTCTAATGCAAGTCCACAGTCTGTTCTACTCTTTGTCTACTATAAACTGTTGTGATAATTGTCGACATTCTGTACTACTGCATCTCTACAATTTGTTCTACTTCACAACTACATTATGTTCTTATGCACGTCTATTGTCTGTTCTAATGCTCGTCCACAGTCTGTTCTAATGCAGGTCTTTAGTCTGTAAAACTGCACAAATACAGACTGTTCTACTGACGTCTACAATCTGTTCTAATGCTCGTCTACAGTCTGTTCTATTGTACGTCTACAGTCTGTTCTAATGCACATCTACAGTCTGTTCTACTGACGTTTACAGTCTGTTCTAATGCTCGTCAGTCAGTTCTAAAGACAAACTAGAGTCTGTACTACTGCTGCTGCTCTGAAGTCTGTTCAACTCCAAGTCTACAGTCTGTTCTAATGCCATTTTACAGTCTGTACCTCTGCTCTACTGAAGTCTGTTCTATTGCACTTCTACAGTCTTTTTACTGCATATCTACAGTCTGTTCTACTGCACATCTACAGTCTGTTCTAATGCAAGTCTACAGTCTATACTACTGCTCATCTACAGTCTGTTCTACTGCACGTCTACAGTCTCTACTACTGCACTTCTAAAGTCTGTTTTAATGCACATCTACAGTCTCTTCTAATGCAAGTCTACAGTCTTTACTACTGCTCATCTACGGTCTTTTCTACTGCAGGTCTAAAATCTCTTCTAATAAATGTTTACAGTCTGTTCAACTGCAAGTCTACAGTCTGTTCAACTGCACCTCTACAGTCTGTTCTAATGCTCGTCTACAGTCTGTATTACTGCACCTCTACAGTCTGTTCTAAAGCATGTCTAGAGTGTTTTGTAATACTTATATACAGTCTGTTCTAATGCTCGTCTACAGTCTGTACTACTCCATCTCTACAGTCTATTCTTCTGCACATTGTCAGTCTGTTCTACTGACGTTTACAGTCTTTTTTAATGCTCATCTACAGTCATTTCTAAAGCCAATCTACTGTCTGTACTTCTGCTGCTCTGAAGTCTGTTTAACTGCAAGTCTACAGTATGTTCAACTGCACCTCTACAGTCTGTTCTAATGCCAGTTTACAGTCTGTTCTATTGCTCTACTGCAGTCTGTTCTACTGCATGTCTACAGTCTGTTTTACTGCACATCTACAGTCTGTTCTAATGCACATCTACAGTCTGTTCCAATGCAAGTCTACAAGTTGTACTACTGCTCATGTACGGTCTGTTCTACTCCACGCCTACAATCTGTTTTAATAAACGTCTACAGTCTGTTCTGCACATTTACAGTCTGTACTACTGCACTTCTACAGTCTTTTTTAATGCTCGTCTACAGTCTGTATTACTGCACCTCTACAGTCTGTTGTAAAGCATTTCTAGTAGTGTTTTCTAATACTCATATAGAGTCTGTTCTAATGCTCGTCTACAGTCTGAACTACTACATTTCTACAGTCTGTTCTAAAGCATGTCTACAGTGTTTTCTAATACTCATATACAGTCTGTTCTAATGCTCGTCTACAGTCTGTACTACTGCACCTCTAAAGTCTATTCTTCTGCACATTGTCAGTCTGTTCAACTGGATGTTTACAGTATGTTCTAATGCTTGCCTACAGTCTGTTCTACTGCACGTCTACAGTCTGTTCTACTGCATGTCTGCAGTCTGTTTTGATAAACGTCCACAGTCTTTTCTACAACACATCTACAGTCTCTACTACTGCACTTCTAAAGTCTGTTTCTAATGCACATCTACAGTCTGTTCTAATGCACGTCTATAGTCTGTACTACTGCTCATTTATGGTCTGTTCTAGTGCAGGTCTAAAGTCTGTTCTAATAAACGTCTACAGTCTATAGTCTGTTCTAATGCTCACAGTCTGTTCTAATGCTTGTCTTAATTCTGTACTACTGCACATCTACGGTCTTTTCTACTAGATGTCTACAGTCTGTTCTCAATGCTCGTATACAGTCTGTTGTATTGTACGTCTACAGTCTTTTTAAATGCACATCTACAGTCTGTTCAACTGCACGTCTACAGTCTTTTCAACTGCACCTCAACAGTCTCTTCTAATGCCAGTTTACAGTCTGTACCTCTGCTCTACTGCAGTCTGTTCTACCGCACGTCTACAGTCTCTTTTTCTGCATATCTACAGTCTGTTCTAATGCACATCTACAGTCTGTTCTAATGCAAGTCTATAATCTGTACTACTGCTCATCTACAGTCTGTTCTAATGCGAGTTTATAATCTGTACTACTGCTCATCTACAGTCTGTTCTAATGCAAGTCTACAGTCTGTACTACTGCTCATTTATGGTCTGTTCTACTGCAAGTCTACAGTCTGTTCTAATAAACGTCTACAGTCTGTTCTACTGCACATTTGAATTCTGTACTACTGCACTTCTACAGTCTGTTCTAATGCTCGTCTACAGTCTGTATTACTGCACGTCTACAGTCATTTTAACTGCACCTCAACAGTCTGTTCTAATGCCAGTTTACATTCTTTACCTCTGCTCTACTGCAGTCTGTTCTACTGCACGTCTACAGTCTGTTTTACTGCTCATATACAGTCTGTTCTACTGCACGACTACAGTCTGTTCTAAAGCCAGTCTAGAGTCTGTTCTACTGCTGCTCTGAAGTCTTTTCAACTGCATGTCTATAGTCTGTTCAACTGCACCTCTACGACTTTTCTATTGTATGTCTACATTCTGTTCTAATGCACATCTACAGTCTGTTCTAATGCTCGTCTACAGCCTCTACTAACGGACCTTTAAATTATTTTCTTCTGCAGCATCATTAGACTGGTTTACTGGACATCTACAGTCTGTTCTAATACACGTCTATAGTCTGTTCAAATACTCGTCCACAGTCTGTTCTAATGCAGTCTGTACTACTGCACATCTATAGTTTGTTCTATTGCTCAAATACAGTCTGTTCTAATGCCCAATAAAAGTCTTTACTACTCCACCTCTACAGTTTGTTCTACATCTCCTCTACAGTCTGTTCTACTGCAGCTCTACAGTCTGTTTTAATGCCAGTCTAGAGTCTGTACTACTGCTGCTCTGCAGTCTGTTCTACTGCAAGTCTACATTCTGTTCTACTGCACATCTACAGTCTGTTCTAATGCACATCTACAGTCTGTTCTAATGCTCGTCTACAGTCTGAACTACTGCACCTCTACAATCTGTTCTAAAGCATGTCTACAGTGTTTTCTAATACTCATATACTGTCTGTTCTAATCCTCATCTACAGTCTGTACTACTGCACCTCTAGAGTCTATTTTTCTGCACATTCTCAGTCTGTTCTACAGGTTGTTTACTGTTTGTTCTAATGCTCGTCTACAGTCTCTTCCAAAGCCAATCTAGAGTCTGTTCTACTTCTGCTCTGAAGTCTATTCAACTGCACATCTACAGTCTGTTCAACTGCACCTCTACAGTCTTTTCTATTGTTAATAGATAATAATTGTCTAGAGTCTGTTATACTGCACGTCTACAGTCTCTTTTAATAATTGTCAACTTTCTGTACTACTGCACCTTTACAGTCTCTTCTACTGCACATCTACAGTTTGTTCTAATGGTCGTCTAGAGTCTGTACTACTGGAACTCTACAGTCTGTTCTAAAACAAGTCTACAGTCTTTTCTAATACTCATGTACAGTCTGTTCTAATGCTCGTGTAAAGTCTTAACTACTGCCCTCTACAGTCTATTCTTTTGCACATCTACAGTCTGTTCTAATGCACATCTACAATCTGTTCTAATGGAATTCTCCAGTCTGTACTACCTCTCGTCTACAGTTTGTTCTACTGCACGTCTACAGTCTATTCTAAAAAACGTCTACAGTCTGTACTACTGCACATCTACAGTTTGTCCTAAAGCATGTCTAGAGTGTTTTCTAATACTAATATACAGTCTGTTTTAATGCTCGTCTACAGTCTGTACAACTGCACCTCTACTGCCTGTTCTAAAGCATGTCTAGAGTGTTGTCTAATATTCATATAGAGTCTGTTCTAATGCTCATCTACAGTCTGAACTACTGCACCTCTACAGTCTGTTCTAAAGCTCATCTACAGTCTGTTCTAAAGCCAATCTAGAGTCTGTACTACTGCTGCTCTAAAGTCTGTTCAACTGCACGTCTACAGTCTGGTCTACTGCACATCTACAGTTTGTTTTAATGCTCGTCTACAGTCTGTACTACTGCACCTCTACAGTCTCTTCTAAGGCATGTCTACAGTCTTTTCTAATAGTCATGTACAGGCTGTTCTAATCCTCGTAAAGTCTCAACTACTGCAACTCTTCAGTCTATTCTTCTGCACCTCGTCAGTCTGTTCTACTGCACATCTACAGTCTGTTCTAATGCACATCTACAGTCTGTTCTAATGTAAGTCTACAGTCTGTACTATTGCTCTACTACAGTCTCGTCCACTGCACGTCTACAGTCTGTTTTACTGCACATCTACAGTCTGTTCTAATGTACATCTACTGTCTGTTCTAATGCAAGCCTACAGTCTATACTACTGCTTATCTACAGTCTGTTCTACTGCACGTCTACAGTCTGTTCTAATGCACATCTACAGTCTGTTCTAATGTAAGTCTACAGTCTGTACTATTGCTCATCTACTCTCTGTTCACCTGCACCTCTACAGTCTGTTCTAATGCCAGTTTACAGTCTGTACTACTGCTCTACTACAGTCTCGTCCACTGCACGTCTACAGTCTGTTCTACTACACATCTACAGTCTCTACTACTGCACTTCTAAAGTCTGTTCTAATGCACATCTACACTCTCTTCTAATGCTCGTCTACAGTCTGTACTACTGCATTTCTACAGTCTATTCTTCTGCACATTGTCAGTCTGTTCTACTGGATGTTTACAGTCTGTTCTAATGCTCGTCTACAGTCAGTTTTACAGTCTGTTTTAATGCAAGTCTATAGTCTGTTTTACTACTCATCTACGGTCTGTTCTTTTGCAGGTCTACAGTCTGTTCTAATAAACGTCTACAGTCTGTTCTACTGCACATCTACAGTCTGTTCTAATGCAAGTCTACAGTCTGTATTACTGCTCATCTACAGTCTGTTCTAAAGCATGTCTAGAGTGTTTTCTAATACTCATATACAGTCTGTTCTAATGCATGTCTACAGTCAGAAATACTGCACCTTTTACAATCTGTTCTAAAGCATGTGCAGAGTGTTTTCTAAAACTCATATAGAGTCTGTTCTAATACTCGTCTACAGTCTGAACTACTGCAGCTCTACAGTCTGTTCAAAAGCATGTCTAGAGTGTTTTCTAATACTCATATACAGTCTGTTCTAATGCTTGTCTACAGTCTGAACTACTGCATCTCTACAGTCTATTCTTCTGCACATTGTCAGTCTGTTCTACTGGACGTTTACAGTCTTTTCTAATTCTCATCTACAGTCTGTTTTACAGTCTGTTCTAATGCAAGTCTATAGTCTGTTTTACTACTCATCTACGGTCTGTTCTTTTGCAGGTCTACAGTCTGTTCTAATAAACGTCTACAGTCTGTTCTACTGCACATCTACAGTCTGTTCTAATGCAAGTCTACAGTCTGTATTACTGCTCATCTACAGTCTGTTCTAAAGCATGTCTAGAGTGTTTTCTAATACTCATATACAGTCTGTTCTAATGCATGTCTACAGTCTGTACTACTGCATCTCTACAGTCTATTCTTCTGCACATTGTCAGTCTGTTCTACTGACGTTTACAGTCTTTTCTAATTCTCATCTACAGTCTGTATTACTGCACCTCTACAGTCTGTTCTAAAGCATGTTTAGAGTGTTTTCTAATACTCATATACAGTCTGTTCTAATGTTCGTCTACAGTCGGAACTACTGCACCTCTACATTTTGTTATAAAGCATATCTAGAGTGTTTTCTAATACTTATATAGAGTCTGTTCTACTGACGTTTATAGCCTGTTCTAATACTGTCTATAGTCAGTTCTAAAGCCAATCTAGAGTCAGTACTACTGCTGCTCTGAAGTCTGCTCAACTGCACATCTACTGTCTGTTCACCTGCACCTCTACAGTCTGTTCTAATGCCAGTTTACAGTCTGTACTACTGCTCTACTACAGTCTCGTCCACTGCACGTCTACAGTCTGTTTTACTGCACATCTACAGTCTGTTCTAATGTACATCTACTGTCTGTTCTAATGCAAGCCTACAGTCTGTACTATTGCTCATCTACTGTCTTTTACCTGCACCTCTACAGTCTGTTCTAATGCCAGTTTACAGTCTGTACTACTGCTCTACTACAGTCTCGTCCACTGCACGCGTCTACAGTCTGTTCTACTACACATCTACAGTCTCTACTACTGCACTTCTAAAGTCTGTTCTAATGCACATCTACACTCTCTTCTAATGCTCGTCTACAGTCTGTACTACTGCATTTCTACAGTCTATTCTTCTGCACATTGTCAGTCTGTTCTACTGGATGTTTACAGTCGGTTCTAATGCTCGTCTACAGTCAGTTTTACAGTCTGTTCTAATGCAAGTCTATAGTCTGTTTTACTACTCATCTACGGTCTGTTCTTTACTGCAGGTCTACAGTCTGTTCTAATAAACGTCTACAGTCTGTTCTACTGCACATCTACAGTCTGTTCTAATGCAAGTCTACAGTCTGTATTACTGCTCATCTACAGTCTGTTCTAAAGCATATCTAGAGTGTTTTCTAATACTCATATACAGTCTGTTCTAATGCATGTCTACAGTCTGTACTACTGCATCTCTACAGTCTATTCTTCTGCACATTCTCAGTCTGTTCTACAGGTTGTTTACTGTTTGTTCTAATGCTCGTCTACAGTCTGTTCCAAAACCAATTTAGAGTCTGTTCTACTTCTGCTCTGAAGTCTATTCAACTGCACATCTACAGTCTGTTCAACTGCACCTCTACAGTCTTTTCTATTATTAATAGATAATAATTGTCTAGAGTCTGTTATACTGCACGTCTACAGTCTCTTTTAATAATTGTCAACTTTCTGTACTACTGCACCTCTACAGTCTCTTCTACTGCACATCTACAGTTTGTTCTAATGGTCGTCTAGAGTCTGTACTACTGGAACTCTACAGTCTGTTCTAAAACATGTCTACAGTCTTTTCTAATACTCATGTACAGTCTGTTCTAATGCTCGTGTAAAGTCTCAACAACTGCCCTCTATAGTCTATTCTTTTGCACATCTACAGTCTGTTCTAATGCACATTTACAATTTGTTCTAATGGAATTCTCCAGTCTGTACTACTGCTCGTCTACAGTCTGTACAACTGCACCTCTACTGCCTGTTCTAAAGCATGTCTAGAGTGTTTTCTACTACTCATATAGAGTCTGTTCTAATGCTCATCTACAGTCTGAACTACTGCACCTCTACAGTCTGTTCTAAAGCTCATCTACAGTCTAAAGCCAATCTAGAGTCTGTACTACTGCTGCTCTAAAGTCTGTTCAACTGCACGTCTACAGTCTGGTCTACTGCACATCTACAGTTTGTTTTAATGCTCGTCTACAGTCTGTACTACTGAGCCTCTACAGTCTCTTCTAAAGCATGTCTACAGTCTTTTCTAATAGTCATGTACAGTCTGTTCTAATCCTCGTAAAGTCTCAACTACTGCAACTCTTCAGTCTATTCTTCTGCACCTCGTCAGTCTGTTCTAATGCACATCTACAGTCTATTCTAATGGACATCTACTGTATGTTCTAATGAAAGTCTACAGTCTGTACAACTGCTCATCTACAGTCTGTTCTACTGCACGTTTACAGTCTGTTCTAATACAAGTCTACAGTCTCTACTACTGCTCATTTACAGTCTGTTCTACTACACATCTACAGTCTCTACTACTGCACTTCTAAAGTCTGTTCTAATGCACATCTACACTCTCTTCTAATGCAAGTCTACAGTCTGTACTACTGCTCATCTACAGTCTGTTCTAATGCTTGTCCACAGTCTATTCTTATGCAGGTCTTAAGTCTTTACTACTGCACATCTACAG
>JALDNG010001589.1:0-73971 GCA_024349245.1 Neodontobutis hainanensis
TATCTTAATTTATTTTTTCCACTTCGCAGATTGCATCAGGCATCCACCCAAAGTTTGGCGTAATTCGTTGATAACTTTGATTTTTTTAACCACGTGCCCGGTTATTTTCTAAAAGGAACATCACCTTTTTAAATATGATAAAACACAGACTCTTGATATATTTGTAGTTTCAAAGTAATTTTATTCTTAACTTTCTATGTGAGAAAATTATTTTAGCAATCAACATTGTGATCACACCCTTCCCCATACATCCTCCATTTTTTGAGATGGTTCATGGCTTTCATCTCATTCATAAACATAATTATTTCAACCTGAGCCATTATCTTTTGATATTTGTGAACGAAACGACTTTTCTCTAAATAAAATTCTTAAAAGTTCTAATGATATGAACTTATTTGAATCATGTAAAATATCATCGTTTTAACATAAAATTGATCCTGCTATCGATTCTAAGAACGTTGAGATATAAACTTTAAGATGGGGTTGTGTTACAAAATGATAGAGGAGAAAGACTCAAAAAGGGAGTTTAGTGCATACAAACACAAGCTTTCTTCGAGATAAAATAGTTAACAAGAACATACGAACACTGGATATGAAATATTGTATAATCATAACAGTTGGAAAGAGTAAGATAATGTCTTCTTAAAGGTTTCGATATTGAACAGATTTCAATATTTTCAGTTAAAAAGTGTGAATAAGTTAAGGTTTACTCATTAAAATATGTTCAAATGGTTAAATAACAAAAGTATCTTCATTCGAATTCTTCCCTGACTACTCCCTTCGAGGTAAGGCTGCCTATAAGGCCAAGGAGAGTAGGTATTTATTGGGTACTAGTCTTACAATATTTGAAACTTGATAATATAAATTATTTTCAACGAGACATGCCTAACAAAAGGTGGGGTGTGGAACGGCAAAATCATAGTAGGCAGAGCCCGCACTTAGGAGTGCTCGTAAGCGTAAAAAACCTTCAGACGAGGTCAAGCTAGGTTTGGCTCATCCTTGCTAACAAATCGTGATTCAATTATTTCTATAAAAAGAGATCACAGAATTGATGTCCACTCTAAAAATGTAAAAATCTCCACTAAGAGTAAATAGGGACGAAAGAGCAGAAGCAATAATCATTTATTTTAATCCAATGAGGTTTAGTTCGTTAAGTATCCACGAGAGATTAGCCAAAACTTTAAATGGCATAAACTAAATACAAACAATAAAAACTTCCAATACAATTAACTATTTCTTTACATCTCTTGAAAACTTACACTCATCGATACTTTTTAAAAGAAAAGCAGAAAATTTGCTATTTAACTTAATCTTGAATTCTTTTCATATTTAATGGGTCAGCCGAAAATTGCTTTTGTAGGCAACATTTATTCAGTCTTCTTTAAATTTTAGATCTGCGCAGTTCTTCTTCTTACGGTTAATGGTTCACCTAGTTTCTACTGTAAAGATAACAGGCAAAATCGGTAAAAAAATAAAAAATAACAGAATAAGTGAAAGATATTTCAATCTTATGATTATGAGAGTACATTGGTCTCATTGCCGGCCATGCTTGCTTATATCCATTTCAATATTTTCAGTATCTATGAACGAGAGTTAAGCTTATGTATGAATATTCAACATAAAAAGCTACAGATAATTTATGTAGCAGAAATAAATAATTTGAAAATCTAGATCATTATAAAAACATTAATCGATTAAAATATAAACACCAAACATTGAATTTTATTTTTTTGATCTTCCCTAAAATTATACTTAAACTTACTTTTACTTGTAATTAAAAAAACTTGAAAATATGCTGATAAAGGTTAAATGAGCACGGTAGAATGTTTCTTTACATAATTTCATGTTAATACGAAAACATACGAATTTTGACACGATTAATTTTTAATTATTTTAAAATTATCATGTCAATGATATCACAAATTGAGTTTATTTTTATGAATTATTTGTTTCGTGGAGCTGATTTAATTGAAACCCATTAAATGTTTGAACCAGTAAAAATAGCTTTTTAAGTAAGTCCACTTTATTCTGAACCTAAGAATAAAAGTGTTCATTTAAATTAAAAATGAACTTTTAAAGCTTAATTCCTTCAATCAATATTTTATATATCTTCCTGTTTGGAATTAGTAAAATAATAAAAAAATTTAGAATTAAAAGTAAAATATGCTTCAGAAATAAAAAAATAAGATGAATAAAAAATTTTCAGTTAAAATTTTAGAAACTTTAATGTCATAGATGTAACTAAATTTACTTAATGACGTACACTAAATTCAAAAAAAGGATACAATGAAATGAAAAAGGAATGCGCAAATCATAAAAAATAAATTTCGGTGATTTAAAGCACTTAATTCACGTTTTTGAATTTGATCAGTTCAAAGAAAAAATATTTTTCAAACACATCTTTAACGAAATACGAAACAAAAGAAATGCTCGCAAACTAGAAATTCGAAGGAAAACAAATTTTTTAATTAAATGTCAAGAGATATAGCTCTGTTGAAATTTTAAATGGGGTTGTTACAAAGATAAAAAATTCCAAAAATCGCCTTACACGAAATACGTACTCACGTAATTGATTTCAAGATATATTTCCAAGTCTAAAACCCTATTTAATTATCACAAAGATTTTAAATTGAATTTTGTTAAAATTTTGAAGTTTAGAATTTGATGAACCTCTGCTTTTCCAATTTTCATAAATACTAACTTGTGAAAATTTATGTTCGTAATTATTCGTATTTTTACGACATTAAATATCTTCTAGAAATTAACAACCATGTGAATTCTATTGATTCGAATTTATCTAATGATCTTAAAATAAACGAACCCAAAAATGAAAAGCGACGTGAAGATAATCCCATTTTTGAACTTTCATAATATTCACGATTTAATCTAAGCAGTGAGCTAGAAAATTAAATAAAAATTAAAAATTTAGGAGTGAATATACATGCGAATACATGATTAGAATGTAGTGTTTGGCGAGGTATTGGTGGCTGATATTAAACATGGTCATTCACACTTTTAAATCTTATATAGTTTAAAAGGCGTCTAATGTAAAAAATTAGGCTGCACGTAAATAACATGCGCATTAAGATTGTTTAAAATGTCGGAGGATATAGCGGTTTACCACATATTAGTTCAATTGATGAAAGAGTTGAAGTTTTTAAATTTAGTATTATATTAGAGTAGTGGATATTAATGTGATCGATAATATTATTGATAACGTCTCCCTTAGAGAAGCAGAGGGCGCTTTATCCCAAGTTTTCACTGAAATTTAATATAGATTGAGCGTAAAGCAGTTTTAGAAAATATTCTTAAACGATGTGAGAATCCTCAAAGATTTCTCAAACTATACGATTCTTTAAAAATTAAAAAGTATTACTCTTTATAATTGTAGCTGTACATCACTCGACAAAGTTCTCAAATTGATATATTTAATCATCAGCAGTCCCAAGGTATGACCGCACACATTATAGGTTAAAAATTACTTATCGAGCTCCCGTGACCGATCTCGACAAAAATTCATAAACATCTCCTCGTTGACAAACTCTCTCGTTAAATTGAAGGGCTATTCAGATGTTTACGACAATTATACTGTTCCCGTTCATGAGAATATTCCATCCCCAAAACCTGAAACAAGCGAAAAATTAGTTGAGGGCGTTCTCAACAAAAGATCTGTTGTAAGGACTAACATACCCACCAACTCGGTCATCCCCGATGTAATTATAACTTAAACAAAGACTTCCTTTATGGCACACAAGACGCCGCGAGAGCAAGAGTTTCTCGCAATTGAGGATCTTCTTTATGCTCTGATGGTAGAAATTTTTCGTTAAACAGGGGTTCCAGGGTCGTTTTGTCAAACAAGAATCTTGTCAAGAAAGCTTCAGAATCGACATAAATTTAAGTAGTTTACTATTCATAAAAGACGAGCGTGTTTCATCTATGTTAAAGAGAATTGTGCCTCTCGGGGAGGCGCATTACCACCTTATATGTTATCTAGAAAGTTTGTGTTACCTTAATAGATAAGAGTTTCCACCATGTATTGGTACACTAACTCAGCAGGCCTTCTCATCTGCTATTTTTTCTATCGAAACTGTTTTTAGTGTTTTTTTAAATAGGAATTTCTCAATTTCATTGCAGAAGCTGAGATAATGTTCAGAAAAGTACATAATATAAATTAACAGGGTGAGCTCAACCTTCAAAAATTGCTTTACCTCAAGGAATCATGCATCGACGATCTTGAGTTTGTTGCGTCTATATGTCAGGATGTGATGGTATATGCGCCGCATTTAAATTAGAATCAATATCAGTCAAGCGAAATTTTATCCCTTCTGCACAAAAAATTAGAACTGGCAATGACGAGTGGGATTTGCCTCACTTCCTGCACATTTTTGATATCTACAGTTATTGTTGTAACTATTACAGGCTTCTAAACCGTATTTTGACATGATTGCTAAGTGGATATACCATGGCATGATCAACGACCCGTACAATGAGGTAAAAATTTTTACTTGATAGTTTATGATTTCCGTTCTCGATGACGCTTCAAGTTCAAAAATTTTTAGCCCAGAAACTAACTGCGAATATTTACATTCGTTAGTACCTGAAAAAATACCGATTTTCTTGAAACCTGTCTTCAATTTTGCCGATTTAGGTCGCAGAAAAAATTCTGAACGCTGGAAGGTACTTGAATGTCATACAACAATGTGGTACGGTTTTCTTTCCACTGTGAGATACGAATTTCAAGACGATAACAGAAAAACCTCTCATTTATTCTTACAGTGGAAATGAGTTTTACTTTTGTTTTATTCAGCTATTTTAGTAACATCGAGTTGGCTCTTTTAAATGCTAGTAAAGCTCTTTTGAGTTTCATCATGGAAAAGAAACGATTCAGGGAATTTTTAAAGTTGAGAATAATTTACTTCTAGTTCGATGCGTCATTACTTTCTCCTCGATCATGGGGATTTTTTTATGATTTTCATCGATTTAGCAGAAAGTTTGTTGCTTAAACCTCGAGCGGGTTTTTATATTTTTAATCGTTCTAGAAATCGACATATCAATTTTGGATTCGCTGCTTGAATTAGCAACGAGGAACAGCGTGTTTTCTGGGGATCCGTTCTCTGAAAACGTTGGGATTACAATGTTGGAGGACGATATCGCAACTCATCAGTTACAGATCCTTGGTGCTCATGTTGGTCAAGCTCAGCAGTCGGAATCTAACGGAATTCGTTCTTTGGCATTCACTTACACTGTCGAGTTTCCGCTGTCCCTGATAATCACTCCCCTCGTTATTGCATTGGCTAATGTTAGAGTATCACCAAGTATCAGATGATATTTCGTCATTTGCTGAACATAAAATATTGTTCCCTTAAACTGTCACGTTTTTGGCAAAAAATCGTAAAGAAGTATTCAAAAGCTACAAACCCAAGCACTAGGTTAAACTTTTGCCTCACTTAAGACAAAATTATTCACTGCTGACAGTCGTCATCAACAAAATGCTACATTTTTTACAGAATTTCGAATACTTTATTCAATGCGACGTGATAAACCCAAATTGGAACATTCTGATGACTCAAATTTCAAATGCAAATTCATTGGACGATTTAATTTTTAGACACAATGATTTTCTCGACAAGACACTTAAAGATTGTATGTTGACACATTCAAAGCTTGTGGAGGGGTTTAGTTCAATAATCGACCTGTGCAATGATTTCCCTAAGGCTTTGCAGAAATTCTCTGGACGGCACGGATCTGTCGAGTTCAATGAGGTCATAAATCGTCACCACGAATTAATGATTGAAAACGTCTCCGCCTTTATATACCTACTTTACGGTAAAGATGGGGATCATTTTGAACACAACATGATACTACTTGTCGAGAGGCTTGACTTCAACAATTATTACTCTGACCATCGACTTGGATCAACTATGACTCGTGCATCTTCCAGGAGTTTGTTTATTTTCTAGATTTTTAGGTTCAGTTGATGTGTAAGTTATTTTAAAATGTCTTACATATTCTAGCGTAGTTTATAAATCAATGTCGTGAGTTAATTTTGAGAGCAAACAAACCTCTTTTAATTTTTAATATTCTCCCTTTAACAACTCTTTTTCTTAAAATTTATTTCATTGAATCTTGGTGAAAAATATCGTTTTTTATTTCAAAACTTAAAATACAAGGCGATTTTGCTTGATGGTATTTCACAATCGCCTGTACTGTCTGGGTAGAGACGTATATTCTTATTGAGCAATCTTAATTTTCGTCACTCAACTAAAATCAAAAAGCATCTTGTTTTTGGATTTCCGACGAACAAATGCCCCAAGGTATGGTTGATCTAAATGACGGGGGAGAGAGTGAGGGTTTTCGTGAGTGAAATTATTACACCAACAAATCGCTGGTGTATACACTACGAGAGGCTGTCGAAGTGGTTTATAACGCAGAAATGAGCGTTATGATGTGGCGTAAGTATGCATGAACTTTCTTCCAACGAAGCCCTGATACGCTTTCACCATCCTTACTCCATATGAAAAAGCTGGTTTTAAAATTAGAACTACCTTAAAGCTCTTCGTTCTAATACAAAATGTAACGATGACATACATTTTAATGGCATTAATGGTTACTCGGGGATTGCGTATTTCCTATGTACCATTTCGAAAAGTTACAAAAAATACGACATCCCATTATCTTTCGTGTATGATTGCAATTGTTTCCCACTCAGCGATTTGTTAGCGTGTCTGGCCTAAATCTTAATACACCCTGACTAAGTACCAATTTCCCTTTTCTGGGATTGAAAATCACTCAGCCCTTGGCAAATAAAAATGAATCCCAAATCATGATACGATTTAAATCACGCGTATTTATTGAGGGACAATTTTACCGCATGTACTAAGTCGTCCAAAATTCTGGATTGTTCTCTGACGACTTAAATTTGATCCATTTCAACACATTTTATGATTTTTCTTTTTTCAAAATTTAAAAACTTCTTTGCAGTTGATAACACTCAAAGAACATGTTGAAGTTATTCAAAGTTTATTTTCACATTCCATCGTACAAGTACACGTTTGTCTTGTATTATGAACCCGAATTAATTTAACAAAGAGAATATTTTTTGATTGTATAAATGTAAAATTCTGAGACACTTAAAACAATGATTCAAATGATATTTCTCGATGGGAATCTTATATGCCAAAGTAATCTCATTCAAACAAAACTGTTATACTGATTTCGTCATTTCTTAAAGGACTCAATTAACGATACTTTTAGTTAATATTGTTTTGAATTTTTACTCGACAACATAAATAAAGTTCAATACACTTAATTATAACTTGGTGAGATTCTTTTTCTAACACACGAAAATTTGACAAATATTTAGAAACAAGGAAATACTGATGGATGCTATTCTCGTAAATTTCATCAAAGTATGTCAAAATTTAATATGAACTCAGAATATATGGAACAAAATTTTCTTCTATCTTAATTTATTTAAGTATTTTGTTTCATTAAGTTGAGTCAAACATATCAGTGCATCTCTCCAAGGAACTCTACCTTGATTGTAGATCCTTTCGTAATGCTCTCAGAGCTATTTTCTACTCTTCAGAGCTTCATCTCCATTTAGGGACATTTATTCTTACTAAGACAGAAGGTGACGGTTGTGAGAGACACTCACCCACTATGGCAACATATATCTGCAGCATTGAGCTCTCTCGGAAGAAACGATAACTCTTGTCTTGTTAAGACTGCGTAGAAACACTCTCCGCACACCTACTAATAACTATGAAGCGTCCCGTTACTTTGCCCCCCCCTCGAACGCTCACCTCTCCCACTTATGAAGGTTTTACTAATTTGAATTAAAGATGTTATCTTTCTTCCGTTTGAACGCGCAGACTCATCAATATTAACACGTAAATACGTTTTAATGGAGCAAAATTTATTCTGACTACTTCAAGAAAACGAATTTTGATCCCGAAATCAGATAAATTTGAAAAAAATTCTAAAATTTCACAGAATCGCGACGTCACCCGTAATTTGATTATTATCTGAATAATAATTTATTTTTTGTCCGATGTTGAATCTGTCAAAGAATGTACTTTTTTAAGCTGGAATAAATTATTCTTATTCACAAGTAGATATTCTTAAAATTTTGACTTGAAGAATTCAATGCTGGTTTTTGAGATAAATGACGATTAGGATATTTATTTGAAAATGGCTTCGATTAGTCTCGTAGTTAATCGATAAAAATCATTATTTAAATGATACATCAAAATCATAAGGCATTCGCAAGTAAATATTGAAACTCTTGCACACTTCTTAGAATTTTGGAGATATTGGAGTGCATCAAACAATGAATTCACTTAAATATTCTGATAAATGGTTTTTTTACTCAGAATATTTCTCTTGCAATGGAAGTTATTTTAAAAATGTTCATAATTGCGTCTTAATGAAACAAAACTCACTCGTGGCTCCCATCTAAAAAGGTCATCAATATTATTTCTGTTTCTACAAAACGGAAAAGGACACCTTTTAAAATGGCAAAAAAATAAGCTTCAAATGATTGCAAGAAAGTAATTTGTCATTTATTAGATGTTTATTATTTAATATGATAAAATAATACGTTTTGTTTGTTTATTAAAATAATTTCCGAGAAACATTTTAACTCACATTGATTCATATCTGTTCTAAAAATACTTCTCGGTGTAGGAATCTATTAAATATCAACAAGACGCGTTTTTAGACGGAAACGATTCACAGACCGCACACTTCTCTCAACTATAATTTCGTTCATCAATCGATAATAACATTTTCAGCTATTAAAATTTGATCGAATTTATTATCAAAATAATAAATTAAAAACATAAATGTTTGAAAATAAAAATAATCTGAAAAAATTTTCTGTTTGACATTTTTAAATCCTGTGCTAACATGAAGACAGCTTCAAAAAAAATCATGCGCAAAGAAGATATTATATTTTAAATTAAAAAACTATCATAAATAAAATATTTGAAACAAACCGCTTAAAGAATTCAATATATTTATTTTAAACACGAAGAAATTATTTCATCATCACAATAGGTTGTAATTTGTCAAAACATTCCAGCCATTCTTCAAAGGAAGTTAGTGCGCATGTATATTTCAATATAAACGCAATCTGCTTAACATTTATATCATTTGATATTTTATTTCAGATAATCACTCAGTTCAGATGAGTCTAGTATCTGAACGAGGGAAATTCGCCCTCACCAATACATTCAGCCTGTATTCTACCCTCCGTGGCAGCTTTACATTCTCAAAATTGTCTCTCGTAATAAACAACTCCTCAATCTAAATTTATAAAGGCTTTAGACATTAGTAGTGGGATAACCAATATATACACTTTTCACACTTCAGATTATCGCTTGGTCCCCTTACCGAGGTATCTATGTAATAATTGAAACATACTATATGCATGTAGCAATATCAAAAGCCAAACACAGTTGATTTCAGGATTTTGGAAGATGAAATTTTTTTAGGTTTTGATTTTTCCTGTTAATCTTAGCAAAAACATCCAGGATTTGACAAAATTAAATTCCTTAATAATTTTGAATTAAAATAATTAGAAATTCTACAATATACTTTCATTGAACCATATTTTCAGTATTTACATTTAATAGATGATTTAAATGCTTATTAACGTTCTTTCGGTGTTCAAACATAGAAAATTGGTTAAATATGTCAATATCACAATTCATCACATCTATATAAATCGGTAAATTAGGCATTCATACGCCTAAAACACTCTTAGAATTATTTGTTATGAAACAAATATTCACTTTCGTAAAATGAAAAAATGGTTTTTAGCACATAATATGACGACTTTTTTAACATTTAAGAGAAATTGACGTCTCACAACCTCCTCATTTGAAATCTTCCTGAATGACGGTATCATTCACGTTTAGCTCCTAAGTTACATCAAAAACTATTTAAAAACATAAAAATACAAAGTTTTTATTGTTCATTAATAAGGAACAGTAAAATTTTTTAATTACTGAGTGAAAAGTTATCATCAAATCGTTAAAAATCGCACAAAATGTCAATCTACGATCAAGTTTATCAGAAATAAAAACTCTAAATTTTCAACTCTTTTTATAATATATACATCTTCTTAAAAACCCTATGATATGCAAGTATTAAAAAATCAAAGACACGCTTAAACGATCAACTAAAAGGCACAACTGCTTAATTATTCAAGCTTAACAATCGAGTTACCCCTTTTTCAAAATCAAGAATTTTAACAAATTACGAGTCTTAATTGCAAAAATGTATCAAAACAATCAAAAGTTTTAAATTGCAAATTTATGAATATATCAATCATTAAAAATAATTTAAAATTTTTAAATTTATCTGAAATAGAAAAAATCGTTTTTGATGAAAAATTAATTCCAATTTATCTCATAATTGAAAAAAATATTTTATATTTATGTGAAAAATTAAAATTATCCACTTTATCTGGTTAAAATCTATTGTTGGAAATATCTTTTACGATTCTTCAATTTTTATTTAAATAAACAATGAAGTAATTCTCTTAAAATGTAAAAAAATAAAGTTTATTTTTGATGGGGACTGATATACCTTTAAAGGTTTCACTTAAATATTTCACCAAAACCCGAAACTTATACATCCCGATTATCTCTTTTTACACAAATTTCAAGAATTTTTTAATTTTATGCTTTTATCTATAACCTTAACCCTGATTATAGTTATTTTAATGTATGTTTTCTCCATAAATCTAATATAACTCAAAAATTGGCAAGTTGACATGTTCTGATAATGCCCATTATTTAACATAAAATCGCCTTATCACGTCTTGATTATATGAGTACCCTTAAGAATAAAAACTATTTTTTTCATCTAAATTTGAAGTATAAGAAAGTTATTTAAGTATTATACAAAAATTTCTAGGTGTGAATTTTAACTGATATACCTTCATAAGTAAACACTTGATCAACATGTATACTCAAGTATTATAATTAACCCTGGTTTTTGTTGAAATATACCATTTTATTCGTGCATACTACAAATTTTACAATTTAATTTTTGTAAGTTTTTTAACTTATTTAATCATAATGATTTCAAAAGTTCATAAACGTGATTAATCCATTTTTTAAAGATTGAATGATTAATATAAATCAAAAAATACGACATCTCTCAAAAAAGTCATGTCCCCAAGATACTCCTCACATTAAAACCTAGGAGAAGGGCAGAGTTGTAATTTGGGGTTATTTCACAACCTGACATGTAAAAATCTCTAAATTAGGGGAAGTAGGAAACAGAGCTATATATGGGGTAGTGACATCCATGAGATCATAAATACCTTCTGATCCAATTTAAAAACTTAACTTCTAATATTTTTATTTAATACAAATTATTTTAGAATGTATATATTTTCAATTCAGATTTATGTGATTCACAAACTTTTCTCATTAAAATTTAAGAAATATCCTAGAAAAGATTATTTTTAAATATGAAAAATAACATAAAATATTAAAGGAAAGGAAAACTGAAAATATAAATTTAAACCATTTTTTAAATATGACTCGAAATGCTAAATTGTAGAAGACATTTTCAGTTTTTGCTTTTTTCTGTGTATTAAAGAATATCTTTTTTCAACAGAAAAAAAAGAAAGACGGAAAAATACAAATACATGGTTTAACAAGAATGCACACTACCTCCACGTTATGTGGAGTATGAGTCGCACTCATAAATAGATAAGATTTTTAATGATTTTGAAAATGAAATTTCTTTGTAAATATGTTATGCTGAAAGAGTAAATTTTAAAAAAGTATGTTTTCTGCTATTTTGTCATTCTAAGAGTTTAAAATGATTTATAATACGATTCATCAGAAAGAAATTTTCTGAAGTATGTCAAAATAGGCAAAAAATTATAAATTTAAATTCTCAAACATCGAGATTTAATTTTTCAAATAAACATCATTTTCATTGAGATATCAAAATAAACGATGTTTATTTGGAGATTTAAAGATACTTTTTAACGTCAAAAAAAACTATTATTTAAAGATTTATACATTTAAATTAACGTAAAAGTGAAGAGATAATACTGTTATTGAAACTATATTAAAATACCAATTTCATACGACGAAATTTATTTTCCCTCATTTTTAATTTAACTTGATTCTCAAAAATCAAACGAAAATTATTTTTTTTGAAGTATTCATATTTTTAAATAATAAAAGTCTAAAAAATAAACCATCAAATTTTAAATTTAATTAAAAGTTTCGAACATTATTGTGAAAAATGTTACTTTATTTACATTGGTTGAAAGGATATGATTTTTATTTCGTGTTAAATTAAAAATATTTATTTTTCTGACTGATATTGCAAAGAATTCTGAAATTATTTTGGTCTAAATTGATTAAGCTATCTTGTATTATTTCCCAAAGTCTAAAGTGATGTTGATTTTCATAATTTCCCAAATTTTTAAAATCAGAAAAGTCTGTGTTTTTCGTGTTACTTGATCGATTTTAAATATATTAAGAATATTTTTGGATTTTTCTATCATGAAACATTGTTCAATTATGAGAAAAACATTTGATTTTTCAAAAAGAACCAAAAATGTTTTCAACTATTGTGGAGCAAGGACTAATTAAAAAAATTAATTTATGTTTCACCATTATTGTCACGTAAGATAGTATATGTAAAGTTCTCAACCTCTTTTTTGCAATACTACACTAGCCATCACAATCAGTCTCAAAACAAGTATTTAGTCTTTTATTTTGACCATTATGAAGGTTTCTTTTTTTTTAATTTTTATAACGAACTGATCAAATTTATTGAAAAAATTCATTATATTTGGTCATTGAATTTACGAGCAAATGAAAAATGTTTCACATTTCATGACATAAACTGTGGTTCAAACACAATAAGGATGAAACGTGAGATTATTCATTCTATATTGGCCATAATCTGATTTATATAGATTGTAAAGACGATAAATTTTTTAAATTATAGTCAGCTAAAAGTGCAGCCTGTAAATTATGAAATATAAATAATTTTGCATTATTTAGCGAGTAACATTGAAACATTGTTTCTGAAACCCGAGAAAATTTAAGAATATAAATTCGTTGTTACAAAATAAGATTAAATTAGTTATCCTGAGCATAACTCGTTTTGAAGGCTAGAAATTTTTTAAGCAAATTTCAATTTAAATAACTTGTTTTATACTTCGTACTTTTCAAACAGTACCAATACTTGAATCAACTACCACGTTATATTAATTTCATTCCCTTTATGTGGAATTTTCTGTTTACTAACATGGTGATTTATTTATGATGTAAATATATGATAAATCTTTCAAATATTAATCAGAACGTGAAGTTTTGAAAAAATATTTTTTATCCAGTAAAACAGATAAAAATTATAAAATTGACGCCAAAAAGCTAAATTTATCCTCATTTTTCGTTCAAAACTAATATTTACACAATATTTTCTGCTTTATATATTCAAAAATTCACTTTGCTGAAAAACGAAGGTTTTAAGTTTAGTTTAAGATATCTTAAATACATAGGCCTTTTTGTTTCCAATGACATCTTTGTACATGCCAATTATTCATGCAGAGGATTGAAAATACGAGAAAATTTGAAAACATTAATCGGTAAAATAAGTTTAATTTTCACGATTTAACTCAAAAAATTTTCATAAAAGAAGATATAACTCATAAAGTCAATCTAAATATAAAACGAAACCTATTTTGCTCACGAAAAATTATTCGACAGTTAAGTATAAATATTCGATAAATTATCAAATTGTAGAAAAATAACTTGAACATGTTATTTTTTATCAAAGGAAAACATGGAAAAATATTTGTTCATTAAGTGTGTAAACAACAAATAAATCATCAAAACGATAACCTCAAAATTAATTTAATTTATTTTCCAGATAAACAAAACGATTTATTTTTAATAATTTGTAATATTTCGCTCAAACTAAAATATAGCCCGAAAAACACTTAAAATATAGTAAAATGAAAAGAAAAAATTTTAAAACACTTTTTACAACTAAGCATGCAGTGAAAAATATAAGGTACGATTTTTCGGTTTGATGCAAATTTTGAAACAAAGGTTTGACAGAATATTCAACAAAAACTAATAAAACTAAATTATAGATAAAGATTTTCTGAAAACGATGTTTGTGGTGATATACAATTTTAAATGATCGTGACTAATCGTTAGTGTGTTAATCTCCTTTAACAATGGCGACGAGGATGAAAGAAAATATTCCTCCTTTCTCGAGAAATTCTGAGCCGTCTGACTGGCTATTTCGATATGAACTAATTGCTGAAACAGAAGACTGGACGCAAATGTAGAAATGCTTCCTCCTCCCTATATTCGTTGACGAAGAGCTTCTGAAGGAGTACCGCTCCTTGTCAATATCGTCTTTACCGGCCTCAGAGAAAATATTTGCCTTAATCAAAGATTGGATGAGCAATCTTAGAAGTGGTGGCGATTCACTCTCCTCTGACTTTCACACATCACTTCGATGAACTTTTCTCCGACAGGATATTTCCTGCTTTCGGTCGAATTTAGAAGCCTCCCTGAAAGCTGCCCGACCATCACTTTCGGCTTCGGACCGAGATTACTTAGTATCGCAAAGAATATTGGCGTCTTTACCGCATGCAGTTGCAGTCCACATTCGGGCCATGGGAGTCTGTGATGTCTCTAAGATTTGCCAAACAGCTAATATCCTGCTGACTCCAGATCCGGCGATTCACCACATGGCAGCCAGCGTTGATGGAGAAAAACCCAAGCGATAACTTATCGCATGCTGAAGAAGTGTCAGCCATAAATAAACGAAACGTTATTTCTAGCCATAAACAAAGTAATAACCTAGACGAGATTTTGCGTCAGATCCAAGAGGGCATTGAAAGTCTAAGGACTAATCAAACTAGGGGTTATGATAGCCCCGATTCATTTAAAACCTGTGAGAAGTGTGGATCGAGAGGGCACCGAACACAAGATTGTTTGGGGAAAATCGTCTGCTCCTTCTGTAAGAAAAGAGGACATTCCGCTCGAATTTGTAGAAATAAGAATAGTAATTCATCGTTTCTACTTTACTCTCTTTTAATCACCTCGAAAATAACCCATATCTAGTTGACTTCAAAATCCTGACAAACAATCGATGTGTTCAGGCCTTATTAGATACGGGTTCTTGTATTTCGCTGATTAACGCAAAATTCGTAGAAAATATCAAAGTGGCCCCTTGTAAAGTTAATATGGTTAGTGTCAACGGAACCCAGATCAAACACGATTAAAAAATTAATCCATCTATTTTATAAAAATAGATTACTGAAGCGAGATTTCATAGTTTCGAGCAAAATAAATTGTGATCTTATTTTTGGCTGAGACATATTGAAGGATAATAACAAATTACTCGACAAAAGAAACTAATATTCAAAATCAAAATACATTGATTGTTCGGCTATCGATAACCTTGAACTAAATATCAACGGAGGGTTACAGGAATGGCAAAGGGATAAAATATCAATATTATTGCACAAAAAAATTGTGTTTTTCAACAAACGAGAACGATATCGGCCATACGAATCTGTGCCCTTTGGATATCTATACAGATGGACGCAAAACCATATAGAATCCCTATGCATTTGAAGACCGAATTTGAAAATAAAATAGATAACATGTTGCGCTACGGAATAATAAAAGAATCAAACAGCCCATGGTGTTCACCAGTAGTCATGGTTAAGAAAAAAGATAATAGTCACAGACTGTGCGTGGACTATCGGAAATTGAACTCAGTAACATCTAAGGACCAATACTCACCGCCAAACATCGAAGAAATTCTAGACGAAACTTCTGGACATCAATATTATTCTTCTCTTGATCTTCAGTCTGGGTACTGGCAGTGTGCAGTCAGCGATGCAAGCAAATATAAAACCGCATTCTGCCCATATGTCGGATCGGGACTTTATGAATTCAATGTGATCCCATTTGGACTATGCAACGCACCAGCCAACTTCCAACGGTTGATGGATAAGGTGCTAAAGGGACTGAAATGCTGTAGAGTCGATTTAGATGACATTCTCATTTTTTCGAGATCCTTTGAAGAACATCTTACGGATATAGACGAAGTTTTTGATAAACGTCGAGAAGCCAGTTTGAAATTAAAACCAAATAAATGCAAGTTTGCGCAATGGAAAGTTGAATTTCTTAAATACACTATATCGAAAGATGGAATATCTATTAACTCTTCTCATATAGATCAAAATCTAAACTGGAAATCTCCATCAAATAAATCAGATTATAAATCAATCTTTGGGGTTTCATGAATTAATAACAGGTTCATTGATAATTTCGCGAATATTGCGCACCTCCTTAATAAGCTAATGAG
This sequence comes from Neodontobutis hainanensis, assembly GCA_024349245.1. Classification (NCBI taxonomy): domain Eukaryota; kingdom Metazoa; phylum Chordata; class Actinopteri; order Gobiiformes; family Odontobutidae; genus Neodontobutis; species Neodontobutis hainanensis. The sequence goes on from JALDNG010001589.1 coordinate 16,387, forward strand.
AAAGGAGGAACCCTGGGAGTGGGACTATTCTACTGATTTCGTATTTAATCATCTTAAGGATCGATTGAAGAACATATCAACATTGGGGAAACCAGACATATCTAAGCCATTCATTCTGCACTGTGATGCATCTGATGTGGCTATTGGAGCAGTTCTCTCCTCCAACAAAGAAAACTGGGTCTGATACCAATAACTTTGTACGAGTCGAACATTGAATTCTGCAGAAAGAAAATATTCTACCATTGATAAAGAGTGCCTAGCTATCGTGGCTGCTGTCAGGAAATTCTGAAATTATCTATACGGATCACGATTCGTACTAATGACGGATCATAACCCACTCGTTCATTTGAAAAATATGAAAGACGTGAGAGGGCGACGCACATGTTGGATAGAGGAGCTGGAAGAATTCGATTATACAATATAGTATATTTAGAGTAGTCAAAATATTGTGGCAGACTCGCTTTCAAGAATCTCTGCAGCAATTAAGATTGAATTTAATATGGATTTTGGAACGGAAAAAATAGTAGACTATTCAACATGTCATCAAAGTACTTAGGCAGCAGGAAAATTCCAACCAAAATGACAATATGGCACTGAAATTACCTAGAGAAAGAGCTCATTTAGAAATTATTATGAAATCTCCTATACCATACAGGTAGAAGAAGGAATAAAATAGTCGTTCCGGAACACTGCACTAATATCATTATCCAATCGATGCATGAAAAATATTTAGGTCACTAAGGAGTCAATAAAACAGTATCATCTATTCGCGAATGGTTCTTTTGGCCTGATATGGCTTCTGATGTTAAAGAACTGATTTCAAAATGCTTACTGTGCAACTTAAACAAATCCAAACAGCATACTCCAAGAGTTGAATTGCATCCTATATCCGATAAAAGTAGATTTAGACTTTGGGAGCTAGATTTTACCAGTTCCCTACCAACAACATTGAAAGGCAATAAATACATTATGGTGTGTGTGGATCATTTTAGCAAATGGGTCGAAGCAGCAGCCATACCAGATATATCAGCCAAGACCGAGGCAGAAGTTTTATTTTCAAGCGTCATTTGCAGATATGGTGTGCCTAGTAGTATTCTAACGGACCAGGGCACGGCATACGAATCAATATTGTTCACGCACCTCTGCCAGTTTATGGGAATCGAGAAGTTAAGGTCAACCCCTTACCATCCGTCAACTAATGGTCTAGTGGAGTAAACTAACAAGACAATAAAGAAAATCTTGAACTCCGTGGCTGGATTGAATCCTGAAAACTGTGACATACATCTCGATAAAGCCTTATTTGCAATTCTTGCTGCTAAACACAGTTCTACAAACTATTCTCCTGCATTCTCGGTTCACAGATCGGAGCCTCAACTCCCTATAGATCTCTCAATAAACAACACAATAAATGCTTCCGAGGTACAAAATTATCATTTATTCGTTCAAAACTTAGAGACCTCTCTAAAATCGGCATTCAAAATATCAAGAATAATTTGAACACCTCGGCTAACAAGATCAAACGTTTGTATGATACCAAAATCTTCGAAACAAAATTCTCGGTCGGTGACAGCGTTCTTCTTAAATCCCGGGCGGCTTCAAAGCTAGAACCACGCTTTGAAAGACCGTTTGAGATAATTAAAGCTGAAAATCCGGTATATGACATCAAAGAGCTATTCTATCCGAACAGGATTAAACGAGTCAATCACGACCTATTGTACCGATGCGCTAATCCAAATTCAAATCCAGAAGAAAATTCTAAGAATGAGCAAAGACCTTCTCGACCAATAAAAAACATCCAGGTTCTATAACGAAAGTTAAATAATAGGGGAGGTATGTGGCGATATACACTTTATAATAATCTTGCCTAATCGTAAGTTTATTTATCTCCTTTAACAATTTTTTTCATTAAAAACTTATTTTGATATTTTTTAACTTACCAGGCAACAGTTCGCCGGTGCATGTAAATCTAAGATTTTGATGAAATATTTAAAAAACTATCCTACTTTTCAATATTTTATGGAAGTATTTTACCACAAAATTTCAAACACAGAATACCATAAAATATAAAAATGGAATTTGCGTAATTCATAAATTCATATTTTCCTGGTTCAGCCAAATATTGACTGTTCACTTTGATCTGCACACATAGAGGTAAATTATTAGCGATAGGTAAAAAATATCGGTTTACATTCTGTTTCATCTATAAAAATAAAAAACAAGATTAAATTAACAAACACTTAACTTTATTTTTGATCTCTAGACTTTTAATTTGGACCTAAAAATAATAAAAAGTGACAACTTTGATTTTATGACAACTAAAATTTTCAAAATATCTCCGAATTCATATTCCACGTGTTTATTATTTTTACTTCACGCTTGCCCCATTCCTTAAATTAAATCTTTCAAAATCAATCATTGGCAAAAATAAGATCTATCCCGATTATTTTTTCACAGTTTAAATAAGTGCATTCAACAAAATATATTTCAAGAGGACATCAAATTATTCTAAATAATTTAAATTTTAACTTTACGGTGATGGAATCATAAAGCTAGGTTTACTTATCAATAATATTAAATCTGTGATATTATTGAAACCATACTTTTGTTCACTATAATATTATTTTTGCATAATTTGAGTAGTATTGTGCAATTTTATAAATAATAGCTTCTCACAAAACGAAAACAGGATAATCACGGGAAGTGGGCTAAAATTTTTAAACTAATAAATTTTCATTTTTGTTAACAGATTGCCTTAAATTGATTTCAATAATTTTAAGAATTAAATTTTTTTAAAAATGTAAAAAAAAGTCTTACTTTCACAAATTTAAATAGAATAATCTATGAACGACAACACATATTTTTATTTTCAAAATTAAAATAATAAAAAGAAACTATAAACCTAAATTTGTGATATTAAATCAGATAATATTTAAATTATAAAACAATTATGATACTGCGATATAGCTTGCCAACAATAATACTAAAGATTAAGATATTAATTTTTAAAACTTTTCAATTAACGCGCATGATTGAAAATCTCAAAAAGAACAGACAGAAGATTCAACCTTAATTTTAAGTTAAAATTTAAAATATAAACATATATCATTCAAAATAAGGCTGATTTTTTCATTTAAAATTTCAACGATGAAATATTAATATTACCTTTAAATATCGTGTTTTGGTTGTGGAAAATGAAGGAAAACTGAAATGAAAAGATTTAAAACGATTCTAAATTACACAATATCAAACTTTAGTGAATAATTAAATTAAGTCTTGTTCTTTAATTAAAAATCTTTGAGATATTTTACGTGCATTTAATTGGCATCTATTAAACAACGTGTAGTTTTTATTTTTACTTCAAATTGATTTGGTGGATTTGTTTGAAACTTTATTAGTTTAAAAATTTCTGATTTTTGACTTTTTTATATTTGAATCAAAAAATTTATCAAAAATATTACAATAGATTTATCTAAATTTCTTTTACTCTGTGGCGTTAATTTAATCAACGATGCAGAATAATTGTAAAAGCTCTTGTTTTTGATAATATCTCGGATTTCATGAATTTTCAGGTTTTTAAAAAGGACAAATGTGTAGTTAAATTATTTTTAAAGTTTTATCATTCATAAAGTAATGAAGGTATCATCCAGAGAATAGCATTTAAAATACTCTTTTCATTTTTATTAAAAATAAATAGAATGAATAATTAAAAAGGAATGTCTAAACTATATCTATCTTTCCAAATATTCTTCAGATAATATGAAAATTAATAATCAAATACCAATAATTATTTTCAGAAATCATTCTTCGTTCAAACACATCCTTTATTTTTTGACACTTTTATGACGTTGAAGATGAAAACTCATCAAAGCAGTAAAATTTTCAAAAATATTTTCATCTAATTTACAAAAATTTGATTATTCTCAAATCATGAGAAATTAAAAATAATTAGCAAAATATCATCTTCAAATATTAAGGTCATAAACTTATGAATTTACACATTATAAAGCTCAAATTGTCTTTCGAGTATAAATATTACTCATAACAATGTTATAAATTTTTTAAAATTAAAATTACATAGATTTAAATTATTTTTTTAAATGCTTTATCAATGTTAAATGTGGCAAAAAACCATAAATTTGCAACATATGCGTTTATAACTATACAAATTTTTTAAAAATATTTTAAAAGTATTTTTTAATGTTCATGTTTTATTTCTTTCAGTTTTTTCATATTTTTCTGCTTAGTTCAATTTTATGTTTTAAACGAAAATATTTTTGAAAATTATATTTGAGAAATTTACTCCTATTTAATTTGTATAATATTACTTGTGAAGCTAACAAAGTATAATTGACTTATTCATTGTCAATAAAATTTTATCAAACATTAAATAATATTCTTTAATTAAAAGTATCAATTGGAATAAAGTTTTGATCATTTTCAAAAGATATTATCTCTGATGAAAGAATTAATTGAGTTCAATCTAAGATGATAACAGGTTCTAAACTATTGCCTTTAAATTAAAAATTTGTTTAAATTTACAATTAATAAAATTAATGTCGTTCATTATGAATGCTTAACATATTTTAACCAATACAGATAAAAAAAGTTTAAATGGTAATTTTTGAATAATAAATAGATAAAGGTATTTAAATACATTGATAATATATTTTAATACATACTTGTTTATTATTTTCATTAATCTCTACTTGAATAGATTCTGAATTTTGAATATTTCACTGTGACAAATAAATCTTAAATAAGTTGCAGAACCAAATTCATTAACTTGAAAATCAAAAATAACAAATTGTATATATAATGTTAATTTTTTCTTGGGCATTTCTAATTTCACATTTTGAAAGTATTAAAATCGCCAATATGACAGAATTTAGCAAAAATTTAGAAACTTTTTAGTATTTTTGTAAAATCTGTTTCTCCACCAATTTGTCTTTTTGTTATAATTTTGTGTAAAAATTTTAAAGTTAAAATTAAGCCAGCATGAGTTATTCGTCACAACATCAAATATTCTTTTTGATTCAAAAATTTTGATCAAATTCATGATAATAACTATTCTTGATTAATAATTTAACTTAAAGTTACTTACATTTTTATATTAGAAAAAGTCAGTTTTTCAAATGAAGTTGTTTCATACACGATTTCAAATAAACACTTCATTTATGAAAATAAGCCCTTTATTGTCTCGAAATATTCTTCGACTTTGATTATCGTTTTTTATAAAGGGTCAATTCAAGGATTTAAATTAATTTATCTTTAAACTTATATTTTAATATAATGATTTAAAAACTATATTCAATATTTTAAGTGATGTTTTTGCAATATATAAATGAAAGATCTAAAAGATGAATAAACAATCAATTGAAGAATGCTTAAATAATATTATATTCTTTTTATTTGTAAATTTTAAATATTTAATGTTATTTTATAAATTTAATGATCAACAAAACGTTTCTATCTTATATTCAGCTATATATCAATGAAAATTTGTTTCATATATTTTTTAACAATACAAGATTTTAATCTAAGGCTAATATGTTATAAATAGAATAAAAAATAATCTCCACATATTTGTGACATAAATGAAGACAATATTAAATGAAATAAAGCTAAAATATTAAGATCTTTCTTTGAAATAAAAACAAAGCAGAGAAGTTACTCTGTCAATAATTTCAAATCATGGATTAAATTGTAAATTTCAAAATATATTTTCAGAAAATTCATGATCATTTTTCAATTAAAATTTTTGAAATTCATCAAAATTTGCGAATTTAGCACGTCATAAATCGTTCTGCATTTTATTTCTCAAGGTTTATCTTTGGTGAAAATCAAATCGAATTTTATGAATTTTGGATCCTTTCTTATTAGTTTTAACAGCAACAACTGATGAAAATTCAAATGATCATATTTTTACATTTCAGCTTAGTTTCTAAGTTCAAAAATCTTTAATTTAGTCAAAATTTTAATTGATGGAATATGTTGCAAGCTCATTTTAGGTTTTTATAAGATATACTTTCCATTGGATTAAAATGATTTAAACGCACGACCTTATTTGATACAATATATCGATAATTTCTCGATAAATATATAAGCCATATTGTTAAATTTAATGTCTAATAAAAGAAAAATCATAAAACAGTATCTTTTTCATGAATAATAAATGATCACCATTGAAAATGTTGAGATTAAAATATCTAACATTCCAATCTTTTTGCTCAAATCTGCACTAATTTTAAAAATTCTATTCTTTAATGTTGATGATTTTTTTACCAAATATTTATATTTGTTGTTTGATCTAAAATATTAAAACAATATTTAATATTTTACTCAAATTATTTCAAAATACGATTGTTCATAACATACAATCTCAATCTTCTATTCTTTATGTTCAATTAAATCTGTGATTTGTTAGATTTAAATGAAGTTTAATTTTAAAAATTTGGTTACAAACGCATTAATTTGTTATAAAATTACTGTATACTTCATAGTTAAATTCAAATGTGGAAAAATATCGTTGTTTATATCATAAAAAAACATTAAAATCGTGAGTACATTCAAGTATTAATATATAAATGAATCTTTAAAAGTTCTAAGATAAAGGGAATAAAAAATATTATTTTATTTCAATGATTTCAGTACAACGAGGACATGTTGGATTGGATAGCTCAAATAATAATATGCTATTGATTCAGCCATTTTATAGGAAATTTATTGTTATATAATTTACTAAAAAATTAAAATTGATAAATTGTGATTAAAAATAGGATTTAAATTGAATTTTCGAAAGATTTTATGTATTTTATAAAATCAAGAGTATCATTTTTCGTGGCAGATTTTTGTTCATAAAAATCCAATACTAAGAAAATCAAGGTATCTTTTTCATTTCTTAATCAATTCGAAAACGTCTGACAAAAGAATGATAGCATAAAATCTTAAATGATTCTTGAAATTTTTGGGTGTTTATTTTTAAACTATTTTACTTCTGATTGATATTAAAATAAAATTTGTAAAAATCAAATATTCAAGTCCCTTCTCGAATTAAAAATGAAAAATAATAAATATTTAATTCAGATTTATTTTTAGGAATCTATGAATAACGGAACCTCTCATAAAGTTGGTTAATTTTTCTTAGCGTCTATAAATACATTGGTTCAGTTAGATTCCATAAAATTCCCATTAAAAATATTCATGTTGACTCAAATTGATATATTTTTTAATGGATTAAATTATGAACATGAAGAACCATTTCCGTTTACGCCCTTAGAGCATACATCTTACTCATAAAAAAATTTTTTGTGGCTCACGTTTTTGTAAATTATGAATAAAACGATGATTGAATGATAAAGCAAAAATAGTTTTGTAAGAAGATTTAAATATTCCATCTTAAAATACATACTCATAATTTTTACTGTTCACCCAAAATAAATATCCCTTTTACCTTCCACGTGGCGGAGTGATAATTAACAAAATGATGACAATTTATGAACAATTCATGGATTTATCAGTATAAAAGTTAGTATATTTACGTTTCAATAAAAAAGAAAAATTTTTCAAATTATAAATCAAACCATCTCGATAGTTCGTTTCAATCAAAAATGATGAAATGACAAATAATATTGGATAAAAAAGTATCAATAAAGAATCAAGGATAAATCAAACTTTTGTTTTAAACTACACGAACGTGAAGAGTTAAAAATTATAATATATTCTGGCCGTAAGCTGAAACGAATATGTTTATTCAATTGAAGACTGCGTTCTATCCTCATGGAACTTAACTATTTTATCGTTTAATCAGACGAATAATCACTCGTTAAATGCAGTTTTTATTTGCATTTCTCATTAAAGAGTGTCCTGAAAGATCAAATAATTTCAAATATCTTTAAACATGAAAAAATAACAAGCATCACAAACATTTTTGCCGAGACTTGGTACTTGGATATGTTCTCCTTTGTTGGATTTCAGAAGATTTGATCTTATAGAAAAAATGGGATTTAGATAAATTTTTGTAGCAGTGTGACCATGAAACTCATTTCATATATCTTTCATTATATCTTTAAATTAGATATAGATTATTTAATCTGAATAAAATTATTTTAATCTCTTCAACATTACATTTTTGAACAGTTGAGATAATGAATTTCGTCAAAGCTTCACAATTTTCCAATAAAATTATCAAAGGAAAACCACGTAAATTTAAAAACTCGAAAATAAAGAAGGCCTTACTGATAAAACACAAAATCAAATTTTATTCATTTATATATTTTTTGAGATTAGAAATGAGATTGAAATTAATGATAAAAACTACACCTTTTATTAATGACCACTGAAATACTTGGTGAATAATAAGTATAGTGTTCCATTCGGAGACAAAAATATATTGGTTTCATCATAGATAAGATTTAAACTATATGAAGATTAAGAAAAAATAACGTGTAAGCTTCAATTAAATAATCTAAAATGTCAACATTTATTTGTTGGTGCAGAAGAATAAAGATTTCAAACATTTTTACGTTCACTGTGATCTCTGGTTTAACAGATAAAAAGGTAATTGCACAACATCTGACCGCTTCTCGTCAACTCAGAAAATTTTTTAATTGAAATTTAATTTTCCCCTTTTAACCAATATAATTATTAATCGAGAACATTTTAAGTCGTTTAATAAATCAATTAAAAATATTGATTTATTTGAATAAAAAGAAATAATATGAGCGAAACTTTATTTTGAATAAACCTAAGCTTAATAAGTTCAAAAGGATCGAATACCATAATAGTTAGAGATTCTTTTGCAAATGTTCACTTTATCGATGATATTCATGTCATAGGTATAAAATTATCAGGAAGAATGAATTTACTTGTTTTTTCTATATAGGTGGAAATTATATTGTTAAAAGAAATAGTCTCATTTCCATATAAGTACTAATGTACGCAAATTTAATTGAGAAATAGGATAAAAACAACAAACTTGAATTCTTGATTTTTGCAGTTGAATTTATTGAGAATGATGTTTCCCTCTGTGGATTAATTGCTAAAGTCTCGTTGTCATTCTATTATAAATATCCTAGTCATTATATTGAAGAAATATTTGATAAAACTGTGAAACTCAAATCTATCTCATCTATCGCTTTGAAATCTTTTTCCCTTAAAGATTAATACTTCTGTTCATTGAAAGCTAAGTTTCTGCATTATTCAGGAAATGGCCTTGATGAATTTGATGTATTTTTAGATCTTGAGACTGTTTTCAGGTTGATTGATAATATTGAATTTTGTTCGACTTCCTCAAGGATCTGTATGTTTTGTTTATTTTTTTAAAATATTCTGACTATCTTAAATATACAATTTTTCCCCACATTATTTACTCAATTCAAGTAAACTCTTAAATATTTTAAATATAAATTTCAACCATTGTCAATATTTAATTTATCAATTCATGAAATTACGACATTTCTTAAGATTTAAAACTTCCGATCATCTAGTCACATTGATCACAAATCTTTAATTGACAATAATTTACCTTATTGTCTTATAATAAGAATGTGTTGCCATTGTTGATCCACTTTACATGTTAAACTAAAATTTTTGGATCTTCGGTGAAATACTTTTTCATTAATTTTAAAATATTAAAGTTAAAATTTCATCAAAATTCGTTGCATAACTGGCAGAAGATATCGTTTTTGATCACATGATAAACAGGGCATGAAATTGACTCTTTTTTTATTTTTGTGATAACAAAAGAAAAATGTTCACTTAAATTTGAATATCATAGGAATAAAAATTTGGTGATTATGGATAGTTAATAAAAGTATTAGATATGAATGCGGGTTTATTTTAAACAGAAATATGTAAATGTCAAATAATTTCCATTTCACCTGTCTCAATTTTAAATTGTAAATAACACTAATAATTTCAAACGCCAACAAAATTCGTTAAAACTAATAACTCGCAATTATTTTAAATAATATTTTCTTCATGTTTATACATCATTTTAAGAATTAAAAATCATGATATATCACTGGTTAATTAAATTTGTTCGGTGTACTAGAGTTATGAATTGAAATGATTTTTACAGTAACTTTAAAAATTATTCAATTCTTTAAAATCCTAAACTAAATTTAAAGGAGTTTAAGAATTGATTTTTTTCTTATAACACATCAATATTTGCCTTTATATGATAAATTCTTTCGTCTTATTCTGGTATTCATGAAAAATATTTTGTAATTTCTACATTTTTAGGACTTAAATGTATAAATTTAGTTGAGAGAAAGTAACATTTTTCCAACTTTATTAATTTTAGACTGTGGCTCTTTGGTCAAACGATCAGAGAATTTTAATTTAGGATGTTACACAAAATTATTCAAATATTTAAAATATTAACTTCTCATAATTTAAAACACGGATAGTTTAAAATTAAGTCGATGGAATGCTTGAATGGAAATTTTCACATTGTGTTCATATTGAGTTATGTTCTCCTTAGAAAAAGCTATAAATTACTTGAGGCTTTTATAACTGAATAATAATCTCAATCATTCAGAGTAGTTTAAACCTGCTTGAAAAATTTCATTAGTTTAATTTTAATATGAAATTGAAAGGATGTGCGATGATAGAAGCTCATAAAATAATATAAAACTATACATTGAATGAATGAAATTTTCTTCTTTTTCTTGGTTTATTTATGAGATAATTTGATCATTATATTTTGATAAAATGTTTTGAAAATTTAAAACTTTTAGAAGTTATAAACAAAAATGTTGCACGAGAGCACAATGCATTGAAATAGAATAGCCTCGTATTGAAATATAATTGTTGATTAACCTACTAGATATGTAAAATCGATCAATTTTATCGACAATGTAGTTTTATTTTAACTTCCTTGATATTAACTTTATTATATATTAAAAATTTTAAAATCATTCAAAATGATGGTTCTATTAAAGCATATTTACACTCACATGAAATATCACATTTATTTTCGAGGAAAATATTAATTTTAAAATTGCTTAATTACAATATGGTAAAAGTTTTAAAAAAAGTTTATAATTATTTCCTCATTTTGGTGTTAAAGATTCAATTTTTCTATTTAAATTAAATTGAATTTCTGAATTTTAATTATTAAAAGTCTATTAAGATTTTTTCCTTGTTATCTAGTTTGTAAACAAAACACTTATTAGAATATGTTAGATTTTATAAATAAACGGGTGATGTAAATTAAATATTAATTAAAGATGAGAATCCAGCCGTTGTTAAAATTTATGTAATGAGCTCTCATCTAATGGACATGCCTAGAGAGGCATGACAAATATAAGATACCTAATTTAGGAAAATGTTGTGGATCGGACCAAATTTTTAAATTGATTTATAAAAGTATTTAAAATTTATTTCTATCTTGTCGTATATACAGATTCTCCTGTACAGTTCTAGCTAAACTAATTAATGATTGAAGATATTTTTAGTTTTCATCAAAATGTTGTTTTTGATTATTTCAGTTAAAATATCAAAGTTAAAATTTTTTGAATAAATGGAACATTAAATGTGACTTTTTTTTATCAATCTATTGGCATAAGTTTTTGAATAAATGAATGTTATGAAAATTCAATAATTAAGATCCAGATAATAAAAAGTATTTTTTAGACCATGAAAGTAAAATAAAACTTTTTATAAATTGACTTAAGTTTATAGCAGTTAGAATTTCGAATGAAATACTTCATTAGTATGTAAATAGCAAAAATGCTTGTGAATATTTATGAATATATTAATGACTGGCCAATATGTGATGAAAAATTGAAAAACAAAAAAAATGTAATGTTTTAATATGGTAATCCATTCGAATAATGGATATGCATAATTTTGTGATTTAAAAAGCTCAGCCCCTTAAATGTTTGTCTAGAAAATACAAAAAATTATAATTTAAAATAACTTACAATATAAATTCATACTTTTGTTGGGTTAACTGCAGATATTTGCTGTTTCTGTTTTGATCACTATAGACTGCGCAGTACTTTATGAAAAATTTTTTTTAATTTATTATTTTGTTTGGATTTTTTAATCAACTTATTTCTGACAAAATCATTTCAAATATAAGTTGATATACATTACCAACAATGTCTTAACTATCGAAATGTAAATTTAGAAATATCAAAAATGTTTATACTACTCAATCAATTAACTTTACTGGATAATTAATGCACTATGTTTTATAAAATATTAATTTGTAGCGTAACTTTTGAAGAGTAAACTATTATACTGCGCGTGCTAATTGTTAATACCATCAAATTAGCATAATAAAAATGGAAAAAAATGATTCAACATCATCATGAGATGAATAATGCTTTTATGCCTTTGAACGGCTCATCACGAGAGAATAATCTTAAAAAAATCATATCTACTCAAATTGTTTACAAACGAAAACTACTAAAATAATCTACAATTATTGATAAATAAATTCTCAAGTAAACATACCCAGTTATCATATTCGTATAGAATAATCTCAAAATAGTCATCGCTTCATTGACTTTATTGCCTTTAACTCCTCAGTTCACTTCTATCCAAATATAAATGAGTATTTTTCTGTATTTTGATTTTTGCTTCCAAGATTCTCTCATGAAAGATATATTTCTGGTGGTGTATGTTTTACAACGCATATCATAAATGTTTTGATAACAAAGCTAAGTTTAAACAAAAATTAGCCATTTTTATAATGTGATGGTTAGAAATTTTATCGTATAACTTTAATGAAGGTCTAAAAATTATGTTTAATGTGGATTAAATGTATAACGGATCATTAAAACAACCTATCAGCTTGCCTATCTGTTACTTAACTTTTACCTGTTTTCAATATAATTTAAACATATGTCAATGCTTCATTTTTAAATCCTGTGTATTTATATGCGCGCGCATTAATCAAAATATCACGCTAGTTAATATTTAGATAGTTAAAAGTTTTAATGATTTACAGATCAATTTATTCTCAAAATAAATTGAAAAATATTCAATCTTGTAAAAGAGAAGAAAGTTTTAAAATAAAATAGGATTTTCATATTCTTTTAAAGTTTAAATATATGAAAATTTATGTCATAATATTTCAAAGTTTTATGCGAATGATTTAGTAAATTTGGATAAATTTGATTATTTATACCTATTTAAGATTGAGAACTAAATTAGACCACGGCAAATCAATCAGTTATTCATTCATTTTACCAATCCTAAGATCAAGTAGCACAAGTTTTAATCTGAGATATTGACTCATGAAGAGATCGATTTGAAAAAGTGGTCCAATGCTGTTAACTTAGCCTTATTATTCTAATTTTCTTGATTAAATTCTTTGTTTAAATTTGCATCGTGATCCCTTTCTGAGATAAGTTCTATTAGTAGAGATCAAATAGAGAATTTATTTTTATGTTTAGATGTTTTTCACGAATACAAATATTTCAAGTTTATTTGTTTCGAGTTATGTGATGTAACTGAGTCAAATTCTCGTTTTTTATTTTGATGCGTTTAAACATCGAATAATTTTTGTGATTTAAAATAGTAATTGAGTTTGATGAATTAATTGAACTATAGAACTTCGTAGCTCATAATATTTATGAAATAAAATCTTTCAAATTACGTGCCAACTATAGATTATGATAGTTTATAAAATGTCAATTAAAATTTATGTTCTTTTAAAATTAAAAAAGACAAGAAACAACCCATTAAAATTATCTGAGATTCAAGACCTTTGGTTTTATATTTTCACAGCGATCGTTAGATTTGAAAATGTTAAGATTTGATTGTTGTTAAAAATTCATATTCTTCAACGTGTTACATATGTCTTTCTGTAAAAGCATATTCAAAACGTAATTTTTATTTCAAAATTTTCCATGAAGATAATGGCAGTTTAAAAAAATTACAGTATTTTTAGACAAGATTAAATTTTGTTGTTCAAGATCTGTTTTGAGCATGCGATAATGTTGCGATCAAATTTAGAGTTCGAAGAAGTATGTCGCAGATATCTTTTTGAAATATACAAACAGTATTTGATTATTTTTGAATTTTAAGCATTTTAAAAGTTTGTTAGAAATATCTCTTTTATTCAATTGAAAGTCAAGTCAAAAATTTATCAATCAATGTCGCAAGTTCAACGAATACATAAAAACCTTATTTTATTTTTAATAACACAAACAAAAACTCGATTCGTGCAATACACCATTAGACAAATAAATGCTCTTTTATGTAACGTAACATGAATAAACCATAAAAATTGATGTGATATTTAATTATTTGATTAATATGAGATAGAAAAATTCAAAAAGATATAGGTGATGGGAACAGGTCAATTTAACAAAGCTCATCACCATTAACCTGAACGTACTTCTCATAAACCAATATATTAACAGAATTTACAGACTGTGAATAGTAAAAAAAAATCCTCGTTTAAGAATGATAAAGGATTTGGCAATAGTATATAAATAACCATGAAATTTGAAAATTCTTTAAAATCTGATCCATTATTTAAAGTTAAGCATGAAAGTTTTATTTGCCATAACCACCTGAATCCTAAAAATTTTTTTAATTTTAAAAAAATGTTGTATCTTAAAGATCTTTTTATTATATTGACACGTAGAATGGATACTAACCAATAAAATGCGAGGTTTTACTATATTTAGAATATAAAAGGCAAATTTTAATTGAAATAAAATAATCTGAAAAGATATTACATTTTAACCTTGAAGGGAATTCTCGAATTCAATAAGTATTTTGTCTGTAATTTTAAAAATTAATAATATGTTGAATATCTACTTCTAAATATGTCGTTTGTAATCTAGTATCCGCTTTTTGAAGCTCATTAAAGAATATTCAATTAAAATTAAACTAAGGATCGAAGTATGCTCTGTTAAAATATTTATAAAATTGCTTGTATATAACTTAAACAAAATTTAAAAATGGAGATTGTAGCATTCACGCTTCGTTAATTAAAGGCATGCGAATAATGTTTATTTTTGTTACCAGATTCAAATGTTGATTTAGCAAGGCATAGATTCTAAAAACATACAGATTGATTGAACAGCTTAGCCGAATACATAAATGAGATCCTCGTTATTATTGAATATATTAACTTATCTTTGTTAAGTTATTACGTGACCACTCAGTTCAAAATATCATATTATGTGTGTTATAAATATTTTTCTACTTTTCAATGGTTAAAAATAAGTTATTAACGCATGTCAATCTATGAGAAATAATTCATACAGTTCGTCGGCTAAAATTCTAAAATAAATTGTGAAGAGAATTCTAAAGTGAATACACCTTGAAAGTTTTCTGAACAACAGATGAATGGAAACATGTATACATAACATACTTATATCATCAACGGATTTAAGGATTTTTTGTTTATTTTAAGTCATAGTTTTCCATTAAAAGCGTTTATTAAGCTTTATATTATTGAAATCAGAGCATTGTTTACTGTGTATATTTTCGAAATGTTATATAAATGTTTTATTTTTAGCATATTAACATACTAAAAATTTTATTTTATTTAGACTATAAAGAACCAAACCTTTTAAGATATTCAAACAAAGAGGCTTTTTGTTAAATTGTTTATCATTCTCTCAATTGAAATTTTGTTACATCTCTATAAAATTGTGTCACTGGTAAACATTTCCCATATGACACTCGGAGTTGAACGTGTACTGCAAATACCAAAATTTATTAAAATCTTTTTTTTATTTGAATATACTCATCCAATAATCGATAAGGTTGGGATTTAATTTATGTAAAATCGGAATTTTTGATTTTTTTATCAGCATAGTGTCAGAAATCATTATTTGACCTGTTTACTGCCAAGTTAGATTTGGCTTCCATAGTTGCATCATTTGAAAAATTTTAGAATTGTAAAAAGGCGAAATTACCAAAAAAGTTATTTTTGAGAATTATCGGAAGTTTCTCAAGGTTCATTGATCAGATATTTACTGTGTTGAAAACAACAGCCTTATCCGAAACCGTCAAATATATTGACCAATTAGAAGCTTCTCAAAACTCTAGAAATTGAAATTATCTTTCCTTTAAGTTATGCCAAAAAGAATCCATCTATGAAATATGGTAAAAATGCTACTGGCTACAAAATGAGGTTTGGAAATTAATTAGAGGAACACTTAAATATAATCGTTTTATAAAACAAGAATTAGTATTGATAAATCGTGTTGAAAAACTTTTAAATGATATTTTAGAATAAATGATATCTTCTCTTATTTCCAAATTGAATTTATCAAGAATCACGCGAATATTCAAAAGTAAGATTTACATTATACATTTTGACTGAAATTATATATATTTTTGATCTCATCGCTTTTCTAAAATTTCAGTTTCACAAAGTAAAAAACAATACTCATGAGAACTTTTAGGCCTTCAGAAGACAATATGCTTGTCTCATAGTAATCGAATTCTAAGATAATAATAACGATAATAAATTATATTTCACACTACTCTTGATTTAATGAATCCTAATCTATGGTTAAAAAACTCGAACTAGTCCCTTTTATGATTTTTCATCCTTTTAGAACGTTTCAAATTTTTACAAAAGAATTTAGGAAATTTCATGAACATTTTTGTTTATGCTTAGCCTTTCTGTCAGTTCAGAATAATCTTTTGAATTTATTCTTCGTTTTAATGTAATTTAAGAGAAATATATGAAACGTTTAACGAAAAGTAACACTATTATTTCTTTAAACAATATTTATAGAAAGAATTATCTTAAGTTATATACTCAGTTTATATAAAATTTTCTCGGGTTAAAAACACGCAGAATACTGTGTAATTATAATCGTAAAATTGGAACCTCATTTTTATGATAATTTGATTGGTAATTCTTAAACTTCAACTGGCTGGCTATTCATCGTTCACTTACAACTAAGGATAAAACGATCTTTAAACAAATCCAGATGATAAATATTTTATAATTTTGAAATTTATGAAATAAATCTTAATTGAAAACAAAACCTTCATCTATTTATAAAGATATTTCAATTAGTTGAAAACGAGATGATTCCGTTCACTCAAATATGAAACTAATTAATTAGAGTGACTTTATTACCAATATATTTATTTTAACAGAGAATTAATTTTTTCATTTCCACGTTTGTTACCCAACTGAACCACTCAAGATTCAATAATTATGAATTTCGTTTAAATTAATTTTCGGTTGATCTTTTATTTTTAAAACAGCTCGTTTTCAATGGAAAAATATATTTCGAATGAAGGATATCAACAATTATTTTAAAGCTAGGATCAAAAGTATTCATCATAAAATTATTGATATATTTACCGTTGACAGAAAATCTTTTGTTTATTATGGGCCATGCCTAAAATAAATCAAAATAGATTTAAAAAATGCGTATGTCGGCAAAGCGCATATAAAAAAATGTCTTAAATATAATTTTGAAGTCAAATAGAGAGATTTTTCAGGAAATAACTTTAAAACAGTGCTAAATAACGTTTCTATTATTTTTCGGCCACCATTAAAGTTTAGTTATCTCAAGTTATAAAAAAATAATGACCATTTCTTTGTATTTTTGAAAAACAAAATTTTGTTATTTCATTTATCATAGTCCCAAAATTTATCTTGTTTAAAGTAGCCTTTTGTACTAGAATTGAATTTATAAAAACTAAATTCAAAATTATTTTGGATTTAGAGTTATTTACTTTCATTAAATTCTAGGAAATGGCTGATTTTATGCTTTAATAAGACAAAATTTTGAGTGATTAAACAAAAAATATCCTGATTTAACTCTAATGAGGATAAAATAATTTCAAAACATATTTTTTTCAATGTGTTATATATATAAACGAAATGATATTTTAAAATTATTCAACCATCCAATTACACGTTATTTTAATTAAATAGTAATGATTTCGAACAGCTGATCGATGTTTCATAAAGATAAAAATCTATCCAAATCATCCATTCTTGATTTTGTATTTATAATGTTTAATATTTAAGATTTATCGTATTTAAAAAGACAAACTTATACATTTATGATTATTAAAGTCTGATAAATATTGATTTTAATTCGACGTGTTTTAAAGGTTAGAATTTCAAGTCAAAACTGTAGCATATAACTTTTAAAATTATAGGATATTAAGACATAGTTAATTTATGTTTTTTGTTTTTGATTTTACGAAATTTAGAAATTCTTATGATTCAAAAGGAAAATAAAATAAGAACAATCAGATATAAAATCATATGTTCACCTTATAAAACGAAAAATGAAAAATATTGTTTAATTAAAAATTTATCAGAATGAATTAGATAGAATAGGCAAAATAGATCAAAATAACTGCCAAAAATATTTAAATCTTTTTTACGCGACAGATTCTATTCTTAAAACCAAAACTGAAAATCGTTGAAGATTATACATTTTTATTAATTATATGATCACATGTTATCTGTTTTATACGTTGATAACAAAACTGATTAAATCTAAAATCTCGTAAGCATTAGCAAACTGTCGTATCATTCATTTTCCCACAAGTCAAAAGGAATAAAAATAAATTTAACTTTTCACTCAAATTATTCTTTAAAATATAAATGAGCAACGTTTCGATTCATTTATTGATTTCTACACAATGAACGAAAAGGTTTATTTCTTCTTAACTTCGAATCTTCGTGACCACATTAATCAAACTATGAATCTATTTTATATTATTAATGTCTGTTTTATATATGAAATATAACACATTTAAAATTGTGTTCTTAAAAAAATACACGTGATATCTTTCGTATATTTATCGTGTCAGATCATGTTAAAAATTACTAAACTTTTCTTAATTTTTATCGATAAAATGTTTTAAAAAATCAACAGATGGGTCTTAGAATACAGCCATTTTCCTGTGTTAATTCTAAACCATTGCAAAGCACTTTAAATCGCAAGACTGAATTAAGTTGTTTATCCATCTTATTTGACTGTTTAATCTTTATAAATCCTTCAATCATTAGAATCGTTGTTTCAATAGGTTATATTTTATAGATTAACACAATTTTTTGTCTTCTATATCAATTTTTCAATCCATAAATTCACCGTCTAAAAAACTATAATATATATAATTAAGATAACCAATAAAAAAGTCACGTTATTACTTATGTTTTTTACTGTTATGAATGATAATCCAGTTATCTTGGCTGACACAATTACATACTATATCGTATCTCCTCGGATTAAAAATTTTTCAAAAACATTAAAGCATTTGAGTGTTATCCGTCCATTGTCATTAAACGAAGCGAAAGATCCTAAATCGGCATACGATGGTTGTAACTCAATTTCTCGTTCATCCAAATATTTTAACAAGTGGTTGGCGGTAAAATTAAATCAGATAAAATAACTACTTAATGTAAATTACCTGTACATGGGATTCTTAACCATTGTTAAAAAGAACTTAATAGTAAGCTAAAATAAATAATATCTCAATATTTATACTATTATTTTACCTTATGTGAGTTTGAATTAACATTCATGGAAATACTCAAAAACAGGTTCGAATTCAGCTGATATTAAAACATTAACTAGCTCAGATACAAGTGCTGATAACGATCACAAATCATTATCTGCTTCAGGACACGAATGCTTTATAGATACAAAAATTCCGAATTATACAAAATTGTAGCATGGATAGGCGTACTTGTCTCTAATACAAATTACCTTAAAACCATGTTGAGGAACTTTGTTTGAAAAACTTTAAAAGATAATTGTTTCGGAAAAAGTCAAATTACATTATGAATGGATATATGTACACCCTGACTCCAAAAGATACTTCAAAATCTGAAAATAAAAGTTTTGACATGGAGAATAAGTCAAGACTTCTCAGAAAAACTATCTTTCAAGACTTCAACTTGTCAATCCATTTACAGTTTTGAATACTTTTAATGGGAAGAGAGACAAAGAACTATCACTGGAATCGAGCGAACCGGAAATCAAACGAAATAAACTGATAATGAATACTTAATATTTTCTGTGAATAAATTCTCATCTAAAAAACAATAAAAAATTTTTAATTTCTCAATACACGACGAGTAAAAGTAATATTATTTAAAAGATCTCAAAATACTCCATCTCGAACATAATTCAAAAGTGATAATATTCATGCATGGATAAAAATATGAATTTTGAAAAAATGAGTAAATTAGATTAAAGCTGAAACCTTCAAATAGGATCTCGGAAGTTCTTTCTTTGTGAGAGCTTCAATTCAAAACCAAGAATTAAGAAAACTGATGAACTAATTATTTGATTCTTTATTTAAAAAGTTTGAATAAAATAAAATTACTTGCTATTCCATTGCGAAAATCACCGGCCACCAAAAACATGATATTTTTCGTATGTTTGACACAATTATTATGAACTACAAGAATCAATTTTCAAGTTCAATTTAATTTTTTGAATGTACAATCAATCTATTGAATTCCGAAAAATATGAATGTTTTGTTCTTCTTTTTTTTATTTTCAAATTTTTAATTCATGTTTTTTAAAAAATCAAAAACTTTTGAATGGATCGCGTTCATCTTTTTCTTTATCAAAACTTTCAAAAGATAAATAAGAGACGATGAGTAAGCTAACTCTTTATGGTTTAATATAAATTAGCTCAATCGCAACACAAGATTATGTCGAAGAATATCTAATTCATGTTAAAACATATGATATATTTGTTCATTATCGTTAAATGCATTCAAGTTATTTTTTACTCTGTTTTACTTATTAGTTTTATACATTAGATCATATTCAAACCCATTCGAAAATTTTCATTTTCATAATTTATGACTTTTTCAATATGTAGTTTACAACTATTACAGGATTTCTCAACTACCTGTTTTGAGAACAGAGTGATTAAACAATCACACAACTGCAGGATCTTAAAAGGTATGGACTTCCAAAAATAAACATCGAAATTACAATTAAATCATATATTTTTTTAAAATTCTTTCAGACCATTCAAGAATGTTCGGACAAAAATTGAAAAAAATTTTGCAGAAATGATCTTATTTTTTCTCAAAGATTATGAGGGAATTCGAAGAACAATAAAACCCAATGGATCATATTTTACCTTCTGATACTTAACTTTTGAAATCTCTTCATTGAAATTTATTAGCAAGCGAGGAGTATATTTTTTTAAAAACCTTTACTTTTACAAATTTGAGTTTAATGTTCTTTGGAGCACATGTACCATTTGAATTTTTGATTAAATCTAAATTTCCATATTTTTAACCGTTTTACAAATTTTGAATATTTTTCTTGTGAATATTAGTTGATTTTTGGGAGTTTATTGCAGATATTTATTCCTTGTCATTAATCATAATATCCTTCTTTTAATCTTTCAAATAAAACACCTTATTTGAGCTACATATTGTGAACATCATATCAACATTTGATTTGGGAATTTTCAAACGAATATTATTTGGCTATTATTATCTCAAAGATAATAAATATAATTCATGGAGAAAAGCACTTCTTCACAGTCATCCGCTTTAGGTATTTATCATAAGATCGAAACGAAGTTAGGAATAATTCTTAAATTGGATAGCAATGTCGAACTTCTCATAAATCTAACAGTGATAGATATTTTTATAGATAATACCAAAATTTGTGAGTTTTTCTTGATTACTCTTCTTAGAACTTTAAAAATCATCTATTCATCTATATATTGTTAAAAATATTCTCATGTAGATATTTTTGCATGAGAAAAGAATCTCAGTTTTGAGCTGAGAATGTCGAAATAAATAATGTTTACTACATTTATATAGTTTTTTACTTATAAATATAAACGATCGTTTCGAAATAGTAAGTTAAATTATTGTTTATTAATAATGGATTATTTCATGAGAATAAACATTTCGATGAAGTGAATATCATGTAGCGCACGAGCATTATTTATTTTAATGTCACGTTAATTGTCATAGAACAGAATACATTCAACCAAACCATTTTTTGCTGTTTTTATCCTCCTTTTTTGAAAAACAAGATTTTAACTATTCTTTAACAAATAATTTATTTTTCACGGCTTTTCAAATTTTCAAAATTATAAATTCCTTTTAATATTAAAATTTTTAGTGTTTATCATCAATAAATTCTTTTTGCTGTCATGTTTAGAAACTCTGGTGTGATAAATTAGTTGTGTATTGAAATGTACCTTTTACGTGAAACATCTTTTGATATTGAAATAGTTTATTCGTTTTTTTACAAAAATCAATTCTTTTTTAATTGTTTTTCAAATTTGAATGCATCTATCATTTGTTAAAAACTCTCCAGACCTGAATTTACCCAATCTAGATTTCGATTAAATATACTTTCTAAAAGCACAAATGAAATAACAAATTTTATGGTGTAAAACAAAGTAAAAATACAAAATATTAATTTTGAAGAATTCATCATTTAAAGTATTCATGGTGAGTAAAAATTGAAGTAAATAAAATAGAAATGTAAATATCAAATTAAAGTAAAAAAATCACAATTTTAAACTCAATAAATAATTTACACGTGATAACATTTCGAATAGATCTTCAAGAAAAATTCATTGAGTGAATTCGATTTCATCAATTGAAAAGCTCTTGGAATTAACGATAAGAATAAATAAATAGTTAATTGTTAATTGGAAGAACTTTTAACCGGATATAATAAAAAGATGTGTTTTCATTTTGGTTGACAGATAAAGTAACCTTTTAAAATTTGAAGAGTTTTATTCATGTCATTAACGAAACGTACGTTCATGTCTCGAATTTTTCCTAAACTTATTACAATTTAAACTTTAATTTCCATTCTGTTTAGGTATCTCTCGCGCAGAATTAAACAAATATTAAATAATATAATAGTCGTAACCTATCTTGCGATAATTTAAAATTTCAACTCTGCGTATACATTAAGCATATATTTTGATAACGGACAATGAAAAGTTTGTGTTTTCTAAATATCCAGTATTACTTAAGTATACATGTTTTAAGAGTTATGAACTAGCCATCGTAATAAAGATACAACTTTTAGCTTTTATTAAATATGAAAATATTAACTTATTCTTAAAAAATTATCCTTGCTTAAAGTTTAACAATAGATGAATTGATTATTTTTTAATAATTAATTTTTCACAAAATTTTAGATATAAAATTTAAGGCACCATGTAGGTTTTGTCAAAGGTAATAATTGTTCAAAGAATTTTATGTTATATAATCACAACTATATTTAAGGCAAATAAAGAAATTTTTCGATAATTTTGCGAAATTGTCAATACTTAACTCAGATAATAATTATGGATAATTAGATTTGAACAAATCGAGTACTTAAAAATTTGAATAGAGCAATATGGAAGTTTTTAATTATTGAATGTTGAGGTGAAAAAGTGAAATTTTCGGGAAATAATAAAATCAACGTTTATATGAAAAAAATGTTTCTTTATTTGTTTATTTATGAAATTTTCAACAATTTAAATATTTATAGATTGTTGAAAATTTTTTTTTATTTAAAATAGCCTTTATTTAGCTATTTATAACAAAAAAGTTCTAAATTACTTCATTCTAAAGTTATTGACATTGACATTTTGTATAAAGCATACTCACATTAGGATACATCGAGTTCGCATTTTGAGATGAAATTAATCTTTGAGTGATGAGGACAGATAATACCAAAATATTTTATCAGTTTCAATGATGCAATAAATTTGAAACAAACTCTAAAAACATTCAGTGACCTGTTTTGACTTAATCTGTAACATGTGTAAATATTATATTCCTCGATAGAAAACTATATACAGGTAGAATAATTTTTCCCCTTTTAAAATCAATAATTTTCTTATTCTATCAAAAAAGAATAAAAATTATTTCAACATATTGTATGAAATTGTACATATTGATATGTGTATCATTCTGACGACAAATAAAATTAAAAAATAAATCGAAAAATAGGTTAATAATTCATAAAATATACAAAAATCGTGTTCCAATGCAGCATAATCAAAGCAAAAAATTTATAATCGTTTTGAACAATTTACATGACAAAAAAATTATCATTAATTTATTAAATATTAGTCAAAGCCTTACAAATTTAGCGAATAAACTATTGGCCGTGTTTGTGTAATCAATAATAGAATCGGATTTTTCTGAATGCAATGTTCGATGGGATTTAAAAAAGATGCTCTGAAGCAAATTAAGCTTAAATTTGAATTATAGTATGTCGATAGTTGAACGAGTCGATATATTTTCTTGAACCAGTTTTAATTCATTGGAATGAACCGTACAAAGTCATTTATTATGGATACATTTTCAAATTCAGTCAAATGGTCATATTATTACTTTTGTAAACTGAACGATGACTCAGCATTTTCTTATTATATTTTGCATGAACTGATCGAGGTATATTCATGCAATTAATCGAAAATTTAATTTATTTTAAATGTATTTTTAACAATAAAAAATCATTTAGTTTGCTTTATATAAGAAACAGAAAAATAATAAAAGATAAGAACATATAAAAGTAGAAAATTTCAAGATCTTCTAGTCATGTAATTTTTTTTATCTTTGTGTCATCTTTTGAAACATTTGTATGAAATTCCTTTGAAATTAAAAAATAAAAGTAAAATAATTTAATTTAGAAATTTGAAAAGTCTCAAAATCATGGAGATTAACTTTCAGAGTTATGTGAAAATTTTTATATTATAAGAACTTTGTAATCCCGCGATTTAAAATTTTACCACTTAGCTATCTTGAAATTAAGGTGCTTATTTTATTTCAGTTAAAATCGATCCTAGTATTGAACATTAAGTTGAGTTTTAAATTAAAATTATAATTCAAACACATGATAGTTTTATTTGAAAATATCTTCCTCTTTTACAATCAAATAGTTTTATTTTAGAGTCTTAAATTTTACAATTTTTGATTTTCAGGAAATAGAGAAAGATACTTTTTACGAGAAACATTTTGATCTTTTCACATTCTTACAAGTATGTCTACTTAAGCAATAGAATTTTGATTTGAAGAAAAAATTTATTCTATTCAATGAAACATGCGGAATTTTATTTTATTAATAATGAATAAATAATAAAATTAATTTATTTAATATCACTTCTAATTATTTAATCTACTCTCAGAAGCAATACCTATTGAGACAAACTTTTTAAAATACTAATCCATATCTTGACAAATTAAAAAAAGAACATTGGTATCAATAAAATAATTTATGTTGAATAAATTTTCATCTTATGATAAAATATAAACATTTAAATAATTCCATTTCAAAACAGACTCACATTAAAAAATTAATTAAACTTTAATTAACAGGCAAGGCAGTCCCAATGTGACATCAACTGAATTTTGAAAGGCGTGGGTAAAATTGGAAGAATGATATTTTGAATATTGATCATTTATAAGACACTCAGTATTTTTGAAATTTACAGATGTTAGACGCAAAATCTCATATCGTAATTCAAAATAAAAATATTATCGATATGAGAAAGAATGGAATAAACTCGTTATTTGAAATGAAACATGATTTAACAACTTATAATTCACCGATATTCTCGGATTATCTCTTTAAAATCTTGATTGACACAATTTTTTTGTTATTTATGAATTTACTAAGAAGATTGTCACTTCATTGGGATGTTTTTTTAACTTTAAACTATGTTTGACTTCATATAATAAAATAAAAACCAATCGGCATCTGATTTCTGGGTTTCATGAAAAGACAAGTTAAATGTGAAGAGCGTCTATGTTTACAACCATATTTGGCTGTAAATATGTTGAATAAAATAAAATATAACATATAGGAATAACCATTTAATTATTTGGATTATATTTGAAAGCGTAAAATGGTGGAATTCTTACTTGTATCGAAATCAATGAAACGAAGGATTGATAAGATTATGATTCATAGCCAGCACAAATTAAGATCAATACAACTGAATTCAAACAAAAGTTTTCCTTTAAATTAAAGATACTTTCATAGTTGATTTGATAATTAAAAGAAATTAGATACATATAATCTACAGTATGAAGCATTTGTATAACATCAATTATGTAAATAAATGAAGCATGATTGATTCAATCAACCAAATTATAACTATGTTTTGTGAAAAGTTCAAAATACCATCTTCTAGTAGTACGAGGGTTATTAAAAATAAAAGTTATAATTATCAAACGCTGTTATTATTTTTTTTATTCAAAACTTTTTAAATAAATGTGTAAAAAATAAAATCGTTCAATTTAGAACTACATATATGTTAGCAAACTCTAATTTTGAATATCTGTGATTTTTATTGATCTAGATTTTATAAATATAGATTTTTAAATGAACAAACAGCTGTATAAGATGAAAAGATATTTATACATAGTAAATTATTCAGAAAATTTTGCCTATCTTTTAAGTATTAAAATTCATTTTCCTTAAACTTATGAAAGTCTTATTAATTATGCGTTTATATTTTTTATGCAGAATTTAGCTAACATAATCAGAGTAAAAACGATTTCTTTGCTTTCTTAAATTCAAAATATAAAAATAGACAAATCTCAAAGGTTAAAATATCTTAATCAAACATTTATAAAATCAAGTTTAGTTCATATGTCAATAAATGTTCCCCGATAACATCTTAAGAGAAGCAAATTAAAAAAAACACAAATGACAACATGTCTGTCAATTTATCCTTAAATTATTACTTCTAAGATAAAATACATTCAGATTTCATTACATTTTAATTCTTACAATGACACATAATCTTTAACTAATAAATATACAAAGCTGTTAAATTTGAGAATTAATTAATATAACTTATCAATGACTGATATTTTGTAATTTTGGGTCTTGAAGGTATCATCTACTACCTCAACAGTGAATTCTCAATTTATTAATAGAGAATATTTGTTGTTATTTTATAATTTTCAACAATCTAAGAATCGCACATTAACTTATAATCCCTATTCTATGTTAATTTATAAACCTACATTTATCATACATAGTTTAATAAAAATGGTTCATTTTTCCAAAATCATTCTGTGTATGTATGAAATTTAATGTGCATACTTCTTAAGCTCTATATTCAAATACACAAAATTTTAAGGACAAATATGATACTAAACTAAGATAAACTTAAATTTATTTCCAAAACGAGAATATGATGGAAGATATTATAAAAACAACTTCATGTATAATTTTTTAAATCAGTATGTTTGGAGTAAATTTTTAACACTATAATGTACAGATTCTCAGCAAACACTGAAATTTTAAAAATTTTTGATTGAAATATAGATGTCATTAATCGACTTAAATTTAAAGAAAATATCGTTAAGCTTTTTATTTTTAATATATAAATAATTTACAACCAGTAAGTTATGTTTTTTTTATTAATAATATGATTGTCAGATATTATAAAAATTGAAAAAATTTATAATTTGGTTTATAACTAAAATGGTATAAGTTATGTTTAATAATCAAAATTTAATGACGATATTTTGTTAAAAATAGTCATTTTATATGAATAAGAGTGAAAATAATATTTATATAAAGAATGGAAAAACCTTTAAATTAATTTCATTTGTTTTTGTATCTGTAGAACAAGGCTTTTAATTATGCTTATATTTCAAATTTGAAGACTAAATCAATTTTTCAAAATTATACGTGAGTAAACCAAATCAAATGATTTGGTTTTTAGGTATTTGTGTGTTGGAACTAGCTTATATGAAAAAATTAAAGAAAAAACATCATAAACGACGGTTTTTTGTTGAAAAAATACCGCACATAGCTAACTTTTGTTAGATTAAAATTAGAAACACCTACATGAATGGTTGTTAAAATTAAGACAGCTTCAAAGCCTACTTTCGAGAATTTTTGATCGAATTAAAAGATATGTTTGAAATTTTCTTAGATTTCTTACCAATATTTAAAAATATTAAATCACAAAAAGTAATATTTTGATAAAATCATGAGGGGGTAATTTTAAAAATATCAATATAACGGCATGTACAAAATAAAAATAAAATGTATGTTTAAAAATTATATGAGTCATTACAATTTTGCATATTTTAGATTTGAATATTTTAAAATACGTATTGAACAAAAGTGATGATCCAAAAATGCAGAGACTTTAAAATAAATTCGTGCGGATCATGATCCCAACTCGAAGAAATAATTTTATTTGAGAAAAAAATTGTTAACTTATAACATATATCAATTGAAAATATGATAATCGTCAATTATTTTTAAGATAACAAACAAAATCATGTGTCATGATGCAAAATTGAACACATTTTATTGTGTTGTCTTATTATTTGACTTCTGAATGCTTTCTAAAATAAATTTATTTAAAATACCATTTCAATACTTCCATTAAATTGTTTAAAATTTTGAAAATACTTAAGATCAACGAATGTACCACACCAAGTACATGTTCTAATATTAAATGAAAATAGGGAATAGCAAATCTACTTTTAATGATTGAAAAATACAGGAAACGTTTTCATTCCCATCATTGAAATGAGCTCGAGAACATTATCACTAAATTTACGGTGAATACGATGTCTATTTAATTTTATTTTAAGCGTATCTATGATATTTTGCATTGCCTCTTTGAACTCTCGATTATTATCTATTATCTGAACAGGTAGATCTAAGCTAATTTTTTCGTATTTCGTATGAGATTCACGTGATTCAATCATTGCTGAAATGCTAAAAAATTTTAAAATTTCTGTCATAAGCTTAATTTCAAATTCATCAGTCAGTAAAGATTTTAAATAAATGAAATATCTTTCGGGGTCGAATTTTTCTAACTTTTTAACTGTTGGATAGTTTCGAATTTTCCAATAACTCAGATGATGATAATCGTATTCTCTTAAAGCGAGGTTAGTAGAATCCGCATTATGGTTGAGATGAGATTCTTTTTTCTGTTGTTTAAAGTTTCTGTGTTTGATAAACTTTATTGAACGTTGGTGGTACATCCTCATCTTCAAATCTTTCACTTTTGCGATCGTTCCCTTTATATTTCTGTAATGGTCACTCGATTGAGAATGTGGCTTCTTTATATTTCCTCGAAACTTTTTCAAACGTGAGAGAGTTGATTCTGACTGATGTTTGGCCAATGTTAAGAGAATTTTTCTTGAATAAAAATCATATTTGGATGGATTATAAAAAAGATATCTTAACAAACGCTTCTTTCTATTTTCAAGATATTTTTTATATACTAATGTATTTAAAATACGTTGACTGGCCATATGATCCATCGAAACGGCTTTTAATTCTGATGAAGTTGATGGATTCATTCTTTTTTTAATTTGTGCACCTTGGTTATTTTTAATACTGTCTCTTCTAGTTTTACTCTTATAATTGACTGCTGAAAACTCGGTCGCAGCTGAGCCACGTTGATTAAATTGAAAATTTGAAGAAAATAATTCCATAGCTGTTTTCATTTTATCATCATCTTCACTTGGAGAATGAACAATAGATTGACAAAAGATACATAAAAATCCCAAAAATACATTCATTCACTTGATTATCTTCGTATATAGATATATATGCTCGTATTTGCGCATGACTAATATTTATCATTCTATATGAATGTACACAAATATTCTAAAGATCAGATCATATTAAAATTTTGATTGAAAAGTTAACAAACTTTTTTTCCTTGCTAATCTTTATTTGATGTCATAAATTATCCATCCGTTTTTGATGGATAATTTTCATGATTAAAATTTATGACGTGATATGATTAATTTATTTTTTTTAGTGATGAACTTCTTAATCACTAATTCATGAGACATATTTTGTAATATTTTCTTCTTTAAATAATAGTTTTTTTAAACCAGTCGAGATACCATTAAAATTAAAATTTTTAAAGTTATTCATTTAATTAATTTATCAGTATATTTAATTGCAATTAAAGCATAATTGTTGGTTTTAAGTATTTCGCTTTAATCATATTTTTAATTGAAAAATTTTGATATATCAGAAAATAAAAAAAAATTTGGTTAGAATCTATATTTTATAGATAACTTATGATGAAATTTAATGCGTATCTTCAGCCAATATTATGAAATTTCTATTCAAAGATTATTTTGACATTGGAACTTTATTTTATTGAAGAAACATATATTTAAAAAAAATACTTTTTGAATAAAAAGAAGCTCAATAATTTCATACCATTTAAAGCTTCATTCCTTGTCATGATTTAGTATATGTCAATATTAATTTTGAACTATTTTGTTGAATTTATACATGTTATTTTAAAAAATGAAGAATGGGATTCACTTACTAAAAGACTGTCTTTGATATCCCGAGATATATGCTTTATGATGATCGCTTATATATGAACCTATTCAAATTAACCAATTGACTTAATTAGATAAAATTTTTAAAGATTGTTAAAAATTAAAAGAGGATCTAATTCAGATATGTGTTCGAATTTATAATCAATAATTTTAAAGTTGACCGCGTTCAATCACATTGATTTGTGAAAATATATTCTTTGGGTGTAATTCAATCAAGATTTTATAAATAGTTTGAATTTTTAAGCAGAGCTTGCCTTCAAAATAGTTTACCGATATCCCTTAAACTATTCAAAAAATAATGATAACTCGCGTGACTTAAATTCTCTTTTAATTATTCCAAAATAAATTATTTTGTCAATCAGAAAAATAAAAAAATTTGATCAATCGACATTATGGATATAATCGAATAATAGTCAAATTTTCGTATACCTACAAATTTTTTCTAGGTCGTTTAATATAGATTGGCGGCAAAAATTTACAGCAGACATAAAATATTTTGAATAAAATTTACTTATAATTTTGTTCAGATATTGATCTAGTTATTTGAAATCAAATGATAGTCATTAAATTTAATCAATTTATAAGTTTGCTTCAACATTAAAATACAAGATGGATTTAGATAAATTAGGTATACGGCCTTAACATTTATGTCGCTGAATCTATAGTTAAATTATACTTAAAAAGCTTACATTTTTGTAAACTTTATGACGTCAGCAAATATATATGATTATGACTTTGTTTTCTTTAGATTAAAATTCCTTCCATTACTTAACTACGCGTATGAAACATTTAATGTGACAAAACACGTGCATGCGGCTTTTAATTGATCACATCTAAATTATTTTTCTTTTGATTATTAAAATTTCATTTCAGTATATTTCAACCTTAATGTATTCAATTTAATAAATCTTGGGTTTTTTTCCAATTGTAAAAAAATCATGTTTTGGAAATATTTTAAATAGCTTCCACACTGACAACTTAACGTATGATTCTTTAATATCTATTAATTATTGAATATCAAAAATTAATTATAAATTTTGTTAGGAATACCATCAAAAACTAAAAAACTATTTATTTAATTAAAAAAGAGTAATTAAGCGCAGACGAGTTATATATTAATTCTTTATATTTTTTAACCCCAAAATAAATACATGTTTGATATTATCTTTTTTGTCTCATCTCGTTCATTCAAAAGTTTATTATAAACCTGAAAATTATTTCCTGCAAATAATAAATGAATATATTTCATTTAAAACATATATTAACGCATTCTTTTTTGTATTACTTTCATGATTCAAAGTTAAATTTTTTTTAAAGTTATATTATGGACACTGCTAACAATACTCTTTTCATGGTTCACTTTTAAAAACTATAATTTTTTAACACTAGGTTTTAAACTTTTTCGTTTTTATTTTTTAAACATTATTTCATTAAAAATATTTGATACAGCGAATATCGGTTCCATAATGTTCAAATTAAAAAGTAAAAATAATAGTTTGTACTCATCCGAAACAATCAAATACCAGTTTAAACTGAACATAGTTGCCAACGGAGGGAGAAACTATTTAAATTATTTAAGTAACTCGAAACCATCTGCATACTACATCTTTAAAAGGTATATACTCCTAGAAACTATGTTATGTATGACCAAAACAGTTTAACTCTTAAACAAGGAATTTATCAAAGTTGTATCAATAAATCAATGCAAAAGCTAAATAATTTAATAGGTTTGGTTCTTCGTTGTATTTATTATGTATGTATGCCAATTTTTAATATCTGATCATATAATAGATCACTATAATTTTATATTTTGATAAATGTTAATATATCTGATTATTAAATCTAAATATTTAAATATTAATTCATTAT
Source organism: Neodontobutis hainanensis (assembly GCA_024349245.1). Classification (NCBI taxonomy): domain Eukaryota; kingdom Metazoa; phylum Chordata; class Actinopteri; order Gobiiformes; family Odontobutidae; genus Neodontobutis; species Neodontobutis hainanensis. The sequence goes on from JALDNG010001589.1 coordinate 48,521, forward strand.
AATTCCTATTTTCAAAGATATACGCAAATACAAAACATTCAAAAATATTTTAAAAAACAGTCGTATGACTTATTTGGTTGAATAATATAACTATTTTAATTCACCTCGTTTTACTAGGGTTGATATTATTTTATCTTAAGTGAATGTCTAAACCATGATTGGGAAACATTAAATTTCTTCAATTAAAATTTTTATTGCATTTGGAAACAATGACATTAAATTGGCATGATGATTAAACAAAAAACGTACATCAAATTATTTTGGATAAATGCTAATTTCTAGTTGTTATTAGCTTTATTTTCATACCGTTATCAATGTATTACCTGATATTATTTCGAAAAATTCTTATAATCATTTATCTATGATAAAACTAATAATAGTTTTAAGGTACTCGAAAAATAGTTTATATAAACATCCATTTAATTTAAGTAAAACTATTAAAATTAAAAGAATATATAAATGTTGATTGATATCACGAAACATCGTCACTTATTGCAAAGGTAAAACTTATCTAACACAAATAGAAATGTACATTCATCAAAATTTCTGAGGCAATCATGTATTGATAAATTTATGTTTGAGTAAAACTTAAAAAAGAATGCTTGGCACATAATACGACTCGATTTTGGTATTTTTAACACCAACTGACATCAAAATATCAACTTAAGTTATACACATACTTCTAAACGTTTAAAAATTAAAATGATGAAAAAGTTCAAATGTTTTGAGACATCAGATTTTCATGCTTTTTAATCACCAAAATGTTTGAAAAAAATTTTATTTTAATTTTGTTATTTTGAAATATAAGATGATGAATATTTTGCTTTTTGTCATTTATGATTTAAAGAATCGGTTAACAGTTCAAATAAAATTTTTTTTATATTTTGAAAGTCATTCTGTAAAATTGCATCAAAATAATCGAGTGTACACAATTCATATCATTGATATATTTTAACATCTTCAAAAGTAAAATGTTACCTAGAGTTGTTTAAGAAATATTTGCAATGATTTTCATGTTTACACGATTAGCATGAAACAATCCTAGATAAATTCAAAAGAAGAAAATAAACCACATGCGATGGAAATGCTAATGAGCAATAATAAAAGTTTTAAAATAAATAATGTTATATCAATGAAAAAATGAAACGAATTCTAAAACCTACAAACTTAAAGTAGTTATATTCACAAATCTTAAGATCTTTATCCAATATTAAAATTAAAAACAAAAATCGTGGATTATATAATTATATGCATCACTTTTTTTGATTTATGAAGAAATGTCTTGGTTGGCAGAGTTACATGTAAAAGCGAAAAAATGAACATAAAATATCAAGGGGAATACATATTCACAAAATAACTGATGTTTTTTCTTTTAAAGATGATAAAATATGACGTTTACTTGGATTTTCACATCAAATATGTTCTTACAACATACTTTATTACCATTAATAAAGCAATTTTTGTTTATTCACTGATTTAAATTTGCAAATTAAAATATAAAAATTTAATATTTGATGATTAATCCTGACAATAATTATTGCAAATATAATTCAGTTTAATTTTATTATGACATAAATTTTCTGTTGATCAAAGAAAAGTTATCTATTTCAGAGTTAAAGTTCAATCATTTTACAATCTATTTGTTTGTTTAACCATGTTTTAATTTTTCAAACTGAAATTACTTTTTAAGAAAATGAATTTCTTAACATTTTATTACAGTGTAAATCACTTTAAGAATAATTTTAAATACAAATGATTGCTGTAGTTAGATTTTCATCAATGAGTATTTTCAATCATGAGATGGAAAAAACAACTCGTTTCTCAATTTTTAAAATTTAGGCTATATATGATTTTTTATGCTTTTTATGCCACTTTTAAACATAATTTCATTCAGAATTCTGATTTTTAAAAATAAAAGTATTAACATAATAGAGGATTGTCTGTTGATTTAATTTCAATGATATTTTTACTCTCTATCATTTATAAAATTTCTTGTATTTTTAAAAATCCAACGACAGTTTTATCATTAATAGTTGTGTTTTCAAAAGTACTTTTAACCATGTACTTGAGATGATATGCTTTAAACATTCAGAAATTAAAAATTGTGTTTATATTCATTTTTTCTCAAACATTTAAAAAACATATGTTTTGTAAAAATGATTATATACGTAAAATTAAATATTATCAAACAAAATGTCATGTTTTAAGTTTTAATGTCCCATTTTACATATTAAACTTTCAATAAATATTATTCAACAGGTTTCGATAATTTTGACTTATTTATTCTCATCTATCTTCAAAATTATATAGTATTCCTGCATTTTATTTATTGATCAAACATTATGATATTTTATCAAATTAAAAAATGAATAATACCCTCATCAAACATATTCGTAATTAAATACTTGATTTTAGCACAAAAATATATATTATTTTATAAATAAGAGTTATGCTTTATTCACACACAGCGTAGAATATTTAAAACTATTTTCAAAATTTTAGATTATAGGAAATGTCATTTTTAACACGTATTGTGCTTAAAACTGTGTAGACATTGTTTGTTCAAGCACTAACTTGGATTTATGCTGGGATTATTGAAATTCAAGTACAAAATTTGTAAATATTGTCAAATAAAACGATTTCTTGAAAAAACAAATCTTTAATATCGCACTCAGCATAAATTAAAACAATAGTTTTTTATGATTTATTTGATCAGGAAGTAAAAATGTAACACTTGTTTCAAACATTCACACCATAATTCTACCCAAATAGCGAAAATTCTATTGTGCCATAACCGAACTACGCTCATATAGAATACTTAAATTTTTCAAATTTGAAAATATACAGATGTTAGGAAATTTATAAAATTATAATTAAAAATATCATATAATCAACGACTGCGCATGGTTTTAAATTATTTAACGCAACTTTATCTTACAATCAACTCAATTAAATTATTTTTGCAATTCTTTTATTTATAATGTCGTCTCAGTAATATATCGAATTTCAAAAAATATCATCAAAAGAACAATTTTTCAGAAGGTTATATTATTTTTTGATACGCATGACAAGTCAATTTCCAAATATTAGACAAAGCATTTAACCTATTATTGTTAATGTTACATTTATTTCTAAAATTTGCAAAGCTACCTCTATATAATTTGAACAGACATGAAAAGTGCTCGAGGTTAGGGTACAAGTGCGTTCTTATATTTATGAGGTAGCCATTTATTCAGTTTTATTTTTCCAATTCAAGTAAAAAAGATTGTTTTTTTAAATTAAAAGTAAATTTACTTCTCTTCAAGGTACTGTTGAGTTTTAATTAAAAATGAGGATATTATTCATGACTATACGGTCCTAAAAGAATTTTCGATAAATTTACATAGTTACAATTAGAAAATTGTATTTTAGTTTGTTCACTGAAACAACTTTTTATCTGATGCTGATGGTTTATGTTATTTTACCTATCCTGTGCATTTTATGAATCACATTGTGCCTTCAAAATAAAAATTTTTATTCAGAGTATAATAATCGTTTTGCCATTTTCTATGATAGTTATAAAAACTCATCGAAAATTTATAATTGTAACACTGTTCACTGTAAAATATTTTGAGCCTCTTCGACGCTTAGATAAAGATATCATTCGTCAAATTAAGGTTCTTATGGATTAAATTCAGTCAAATACTTTAAATAAACGCAGATTAAAAGCTAAAAATCACTTGAAATAAAAATGCGTTATAAATAAGATTAATCTCAGCATAAAATCATACAATAATATTTTGGTGATTCGACAAAATTCTCGTATTTAAAACAAATGTTTTAATCTTATCAAGAATAAGTAAATTTTAATTATATTATCTAGTTTTCGATTAATTTTTGAAAATGTGTAACGATTATAACAGATATATATTACCAGCCTAAAATAATTCTGAATTTCTTTCAACAACAATAAAATATTTTACAGAGTGTGATTTTGGTTAAAAAATAAATTTGAACACGTTTTGCATTTAAACACATAAAATATAATAATTTTTTTTTCAAATTTCAGTCGTATGTAAATGTTAATAAGAGATTTTTCCAACAATTATTATGATTCGGTGTTAATCGAACAAAAAAATTTTCATTAAAGGAAAAAATATTTGTGAAATACATGTTTAGTAAAGAGAATTAAACCAAATTTTAAGAAAATAGCTTTTATTGGGATGATTAAATTCTATGTCTTGAGTCTATTTTCGGCAATTTAATATTTCTTACATTCTTGAAATTTTTTAGTCAATTTTATTATTCTGATCAAATTGATTGGTACTGTTATGAATTTTACATCACTTAAGTATATGTATTGATGAGAATTAGAGCTTTCAATAAGAATGTTTATTTTCATATTTTGATTATAAAGGTAATTGCCACATATGGTAAAGCCAAAACAAATGTTTATTTTACAAGATTATTCATTGATTTAAATTGTCCGTTGATTTATATAAAGTAAGCACATTCGAACTTCTGTTTAAAAACATTAAATTGCAAATTGACCTTATATATTTTCATACGTTTTTTTATATAACCATATACTATATAGAAATAGCATTTTACCTTTTTGATTAAGCTACTTGACATTCAATATACGTCGAACCTGATTAAAATTCAAGATAAATTAAATTGTTTTTGTTTAGTTCGAGATTCTAACTTTCAAAATGATTAAATTTCTTACATTATATTCCAAAATACATATTTTATAAAGTAAAAAACATAAAATACAAAAGAAAATATTTAAACTTTTCTTTATTTTCAATAATTTGAGGAATGAGTATTAAATGTACTCAATCATTCGTACACACTTCTTCGGTTGTGGTTGAGTTTTTCTTTTTATGAATTAGTCAACACAACTGTAAGTTTCGAAATAAATATTCTGATAAAAATATCAAATCCATATTTCAAATTCCATTCATTCATTCTCAAACTTGTGAGTTGGATCGATTGATTGTATATTTTATCAGTCGGTTATCCTCAGTGTATAAAATTCAGATTATATTATGACTAGGTTCTCATGCTTTGTTATTTGGTGTTATTAATTATACGGCATATTTACAAAACAGATTTTTCCAAATTTAAAATTCTTATAGATTTACTGGTTCATGCTTTGGGTATATAATCTTTGTTTTATACATATCAAAAATAAAAAAAGGCTTGTTTCAATTCATACATAAAATCTGTCATCAATAGCAAACTGAAGTCTTATAATTGTAAATTTTTTTATTCATAATTTAGACCACTTTTCAAAATTACACATAAATTTTTATAATATAATTTAAGCCAACGCATTGATGTTAGAGGACTAGAGGATAAAAAACGGATCTAATTTGTGGTATTCAGTATATTCATTCACGTAAAACAAATAAAAATGATCCCCAAATCTTTTTCATTTAAATAAATAATTTCAAGCTTGGTTTATTTATAAATATTTGGCAACTGTTATAAAATACCACTTCGTAGATTTGCTCAAAACTAAAGGATAATCTATGACTTACGCATCCTGATATTAATCATAACTTTTCTTTAAAGTTCAATTTTATCATGTTTAAAAAAATATATATTTCAATGAACGATGACTATTTTTAACTGATTATTTATTGGTTACAAGAAAATTAACCATATTATAATTTTCAAAAAATTATAAATTATCTTTTTTTAAGTTAAACTTTAATTAACATAGGAAAAGATTGTTATATCAACACATTTTTCATCAGTATATCTAGAAAAATAATTTTACTATCTTCTTGTATAAGATTCTCCATATAAAATGAGAAAACCATAATTTGTTTCTATTCAATATAAACATTCTCCATTAGTAGGTAAATCAAAATTCCATAAACCTATTAATTGAAACCGAAGAAATTGAAAATTTGTACAAATTATTCATAATTACGCAATCTTTGTCATTTATAGATAATCTTACCATTATCGCGAAAACGCCTGATCACAGAGTGAAAACTCAAATATTTATTTTTCAACCTTTGAGATACTTATTCATTCTTATTTCTTTTTGTTTAAATATAAAATATAGATTTATCATGGTTATTGTAAATTTTATTTAAGTCTATTTCCTGATTTATTTAATCTTACAAATGCTTAGGACCTTTTATTTATACAATTATTTTAAATCTTTAACGACTTTTATTTTGTGATTTATAGTTCATCATCAAATGGTTGAACCTAAATACAAAATAACTTTGAAAATTATAAATCGATGGTAATTAGAATTCGTAAAACTCGTATGTTTATTAATATCTGAATGAATCAACCAGAAAAATTAAACGTTCATGTTGTATTAAAAGACAAAATTTGATAAAAACCTGAATTATAAAACAAAATTGATCAATATTATACAGGGGCGGACTTTACCATAAGGCAAAGGTCGGAAATTCTACCTAGGGGCCCCAAAATGCCATTACTTTCTTAAAGATTTTTAGTTTTTTTACATCGTGCAAACTATATTTTCTAAAACTCCATTTGCGAAAAATGTCATCAAATCATTAGTATCGCAGACAGGAGCCCCCACACCTGACTACATTGGACTATTCCATTATTTTACCTAATGCGCATCTGCGAAAGTGACAAGGCTGTAATGCGCCAAAAACTGATGAAGAAGATAGGCAGAGTGTACAGACTAGAGAGAGTGTTGACAGTAAAAATGAAGCAAGCGGTGCCGAAAAAGGAAGAAACAGGAGGCAAGCAAAAGTTTTTAGCAAAATTGCCGAAGTTAACAAACTTTTTGTGATGCCCGGCCCCGCGGACAATGTTAGAATTGCTGCTAGTGTGGAGGAGCTACCAAATTGCCGCCGGCGCCGACAGTGCTATCTCAGGCTGCTCAAGCGATATTGCTGCTAACGTTAGATACGGGGCAATTTTACAGGATGAGGAGGATCCTTCAACTACAGCTGCAGGTAACGAAAGTTCCGCGTTCATTTTCAGTGACAGTGGTGATAATAATGATGACGACGACTATAACGAAAAAGACGACAATTCCAATGAACAACTAATGAGTACTAGCAGTCATTCTGACCAATGTGTTACACTTGGACTTGAAGATGACCCAGCACTCTGGCCAAAACATCTCACTGACAAAGAGCTGCTAAATAGTGCAGAGAGGCCCAGTTCAGAGTAAGGATAGAATTTATCCTAAAAATCAGCAGGGCAGAAGATTTACAAATAGCAATTATTACCTGCAAATGAAGAATGGAGAAAAAATAAAGAGGTCCTGGCTCGTGTACAGTGAAACAAATGACTGTGTTATGTGCTTTTGTTGCCGCTTGTTTGGTAACCGAGAAAAGGCCACTCAGCTAAGTGCAGATGGGTTTAATTACTGGAAAAATCTTTCTGTACACTTGAGACAGCATGAGAGGTCAGCAGAACACATCACAAACATGGATGCTTGGCGCAATCTTTCACAGAAACTACAAACCAACACAGCTATAGATCAGGTAAACCAAGATCTAATTGCTCTTGAAGTAAACCACTGGAAAGAGATTTTAAGACGACTTATTGCAATTGTAAACCATCTGGCAGAGCACAATCTTGCATTTCGTGGCCACTCAGACAAATTGTTTGAGGCTGGTAATGAAAATTTTCTTGGACAAGTGAAATTAATGGCTCAGTTTGACCCAGTGATGCGAGAGCATCTGAGGAGAATTCAGGCAAAACAGCTAAGTGACACCTATTCAAGCAAGAATATCCAAAATGAACTTATTTCCCTTATGGCAAAATGTACAACTGATGCAATTATAGAGAGAGTGAAAACAGCCAAATACTATGCAGTAATTATGGACTGCACTCCAGACCTCAGTCACAATGAGCAGCTCTCAGTGGTGCTACGAATTGTTTATTGTGAATTATCAAAGGGTGTCTCCATCAATGAGCACTTTGTTGGATTTCTTCAGGCACTTGACACAACAGGAAAAGGCTTACGTGAGACATTTTTAGGCCAACTACAAACACTAGGATTGGATCTTTGCAATTGTCGAGGCCAGTTTTACGATAAAGGGAGCAACATGCAGGGTAAAAAGCAGGAGTCCAAAAGAGAGTGCTGGAAATAAACAACAAAGCGTTATATGTTCCTTGTGGAAGTCACACACTGAACCTTGTTGTTGGTGATGCAGTTAAGTCATCCCCGACGTCCATCAGCTTCTTTGGGCTTATACAGCGACTTTACAATCTTTTCAGCTCTTCAGTTCAACGTTGGAGTATTCTCAAAGAACATGCCAAAAATTTGACACTTAAAGCATTGTGTTCAACCAGGTGGGAGTGTAGAGTTGAAGCTGTGAAAGCTGTTCGCTACCAGCTGCCTGAAATCGTGAAGGCATTAACTGCTTTAAAGGAGTACGCCACAGAGAAAAGAGATGCAGATGTTTTCTCAACAGCTGAAAGCATCTGCAAGGAGCTGCAGAAATGGCCTTTTGTGTTAAGTACCATTGTGTGGTACAATGTGTTGTTCCAGATAAACAAAGTGAGCAAGATCCTTCAGAGCCCCAAAGTTTCAGTTGAGACAGTGAGAGAAGAAATCAGAGCATTGAAAGAATATCTTCAGGAATTTCGCAGTCATGAATTTCATTCTGCGAAAACAGATGCCAGGAGATAGCAGAGAAGCTTGAGGTGGAGATGAGCTGGCCTGAGGTGCGTCAGAGAAGAAAAACCAAACAGTTTGAGTATGAGGAACAGAGAACACTCAGTCAACAGAAGAGCTCTTCAAAAGAGAGTTTTTTCTATGTCTAATAGATACAGCTCTTGTCACAGTAGAGAACAGATTTTCCAAAATGGAAATCTTCTATGAGCTTTATGGATTTCTCTACTCACATGACACAATGAGAAGCACTTAGAAGGAAGGGAAGCTGGATGAATGCTGCCACAGATTAGAGCAAAGGATGGATGACTTTGATGCAGAAGATCTGAAGCTTGAGATTAATGGTGCAGTTAGGTCATTCCCGCCACATGTCTCATCACCATTTGAGATGCTTGACTATATATATAAAGAGAATTTACTTGACATATATCCAAATTTGAGTATAGCTTTGAGACTCCTCCTCCCTCTCCATGTTACAGTAGCTTCGGGTGAGAGAAGTTTCTCATCACTGAAACTTATCAAAACGTACCTCAGATCAACTATGTCACAGGACCGGCTGTCTGCTCTAACTGTTCTCTCCATCGAGTAGGAAGTCAGGAAGTCACTGGATATGGAATCAGTGATAGGAAGATTTGCTGAGGCAAAAGTTCGTAAGGTCAGATTATAGTGCTTTATACATGACAATACAGACACACTCGCTCACTCACACACAGATACACTCACTCAGAGACACTCACTCACTCACCCACACAGACACACTCACTCTCACACAGACCAAAGAGAGAAGAAGAAAAAGACAGGCAAAGACCAAAGAGAGAAAAAAGGGAGAGCAGGAAAAATTTAGTGAAAGAAAAAAGGTAAGTTATTTTTACTAATTGATCACTTATTGTCTTGTGTGTTTCTTCTCACTTTAGTAACACAAGACAGAAGTCAAAAAACAACATGTAGCAGCAAGAAGATCAATATAGAAGATACTATCAGAACAACCAAGGTAAATGACAACCAATGACACCTCTTAACTGTGTAAATATACAATACATATTATTGTACAGAGAACATTTAATGTAAATACAATTTTACAGAGGATACATCTGTTAAACAGAATGTTATTCTGTTTTTTATTTTTTTTCTTACAGATACAACTCCAGATGTCTATACATTATTGCTGTGTGAAGACTGCTGATGAAAAGTAACAAATAGGGCTTTTTTTAATAAGGATTGACAAAAGGAGGGAAACAAGAGATGTAGATGGCCTCATGTCTGTGTTTGCCTTGGGCCCCAAAATGTCTAAATCCGCCCCTGATATTATATATACTATACATAAATAATACCTGATGTTTGAAGTTATTAACATTGACAATTAAAACACATCTTTATCCCATTAGTACTGAAATATATTTTTTAATTTCGGTTTGTATAAATTTATATATCATTGTAAATTATATTTTCAACTTAGGAAGATTGAATTAAGCACATAGTAAATTACAAACATTTATATGACGTCAGACTAAATAATAAATGTATATCCAAACACCGATAGAACAAAAAATTTACCCAAGTTACCTTATTATGCCATAAAAATTAAAATAATATAGAGTAGTAAATTAATAAATGATTTTAAACATCACATTTCAGAATGATACGATGAACGAAAATCAATTTTTTAAATGTTATCACAACATGTTTTGATACAAATAATAATGCTTTATAAAATTACATCGTGTGATCTAAATTCGTGGTCAGTGAATAATTCGCTTAACATGGGTTGATATTTATTAAAAAGATTAAACTGTATCATACAAGAGGATAAACTAGTGAAATTTTAAAAACCAAACCTTATAAATCAAAAAATAATTTTAGGTTCAAAGTGATAAGCATAAACCTAATGTAAATTATTTTAAAACTCTTTTTCTAAAAGAATCATTAGATGTTTAATTTGCCATATACGATTGACGGTTAACAGATTAAATTACAAAAACATGTATTAAATATTGAATAGTTTAAAAATATACTCTAAAATTAAATCGCATAAATACCAAAACAAATTATACAGTTACAGTTTCTGGAATTAATCAAACTAAAGAGATAATCTCATTGAAATGCGCAAATAACGCAAGTTATTACATATAATTTAACGCGATACTAACTGAAAAATTGTGCTATCAAATTTTTGATGATTATTTTATTTTTTCACATTGTTCATAAGATAAAAAATATCGAAACTTAATTATAAAATCCAAAATAGAGAATAACATTTTTATATCACGTTTTGAGGCAAATGTTTATGCAGGAACCATAAAAGATTCAACCAATCTATTTGTTAACATATCTCTAAAGGAATTTTTAAATATTTTTAACATTGAATAAATTAAAAACATTAAAAATAAGTAAGTTAACTTTTAAAATTTGTTCGTATTTTGTTCTAAGCTCTTTAAGATATTCAATATATAGTTTTTTTCATAACAATCGAGGTATAAAAAGTATATTGTTTCGCATATGTCTTGTTAATATTTATATTATATCTTCTGAAGAAGTTTAAAACAGATTTTAAGTTTTGACAAAATTTATGTGATGTGTATATTTTGCCATCATCACGAAATATCAAATAAAAAATATGAAGTTATATCAAATATCAAAAAATTTTATGATACTTTTTTTATTATTTCACAGTATGACTTAAACATTTTGTATAATTTTAAAATTAGATTTTTACTTCTTATAAACGCATTGAGACATTTTTATTATCCTTGAAACGTTAAAATGAAAATTAATATTCTTTATTCTCAACGAGAAAGGCAGTTCAACCTATTTTTATCAAAAACTATATATTAGATGCTGTTGGAAAAATAACCTAGGAAGGAATTTACACGATTTTTAACCTCAATATTATTATTTTTAATCATCAGATTGAATTTATAATTTCATCTGAATGATTCTTTGAATCTTTTTGATTAAAAAATGAACATAACATTCAAAATATAAATACTTTACAATTTATCACAATTTTTATGAATTTTAATTTGTATGTTATTATTATAATTCTTCAAGAAATAACGCTAATTTCGATTGATTACAAACGCGTCCATTCATTATTATAACTACTGAAAATATAAATACATTTTTCCCATATATATGTTCGGCAATCCAGTGATAAATAATTTTGAATTTTTTGTCTAAATTGTACTCAATTTATTTATAAACAAATATCGAGAATTTAAGATGATATATTTAATTTAAAACCTTGAAAAATTAATATTTATAAATGTGAAATATCATGTTAATTGGTTATTAGGTGTTTCTACAAATTATTAATTTTATGTCAATAAATTTTAATCTATATGAAACTTTTAATTTATTTTTAAAGGGTTGTTAATTCTCAACATGGTCACATCAAGATTAAATAATCTCTAAATTTATGTCCACTATAATGTCCACCTAGTTAATATGATGAAAATCATTTTAAATGTCGTTTTTAAAAAGTAATACAAAAGATATTAAGTTATTATTCAATTTTAAATTCTTATCAAAATTTGAGATTTTTTCTGCTCTTTGCATAGTAGATAAATAAACGAAACAACTTTTCACAAACATAAGTAAATAAATCAAAAAATAGTTTTATTTTTGAATTTATTTTAAAATACATACAATTAATAAGGTAATGTAATTCATAACTTCGATCAAAGTTCGATGTAAAAATTAAACATTCATAAATATCTTGGTTAAATGGACAAGTTTTTTAGAGGAGTTTCAGATCTGTAATCATATTTTTTTACGTATCAAGTGATTTATTTTGTTTTTAATGAACTTCTTCAGTATTATATGAAGAAAATAGATCGTGATAAAACTGTAATTTCATATTAATCAAAATACTATTCGTAAGATTGATAATATTATCATATATTTAACACTTTATAAGAGTTACTCTTCTCTTTTGATTAATAAATAAAAAGTCTGTAAAACTGCAATCTCTATTTTCATTATTGAAACTTGCCTCATTCTTTTTCTTATTTTTTAAAGATGGCAGATATATCAATAAGAGTAACTTTTAAAAAATTATTTTTATAAATACGACTTCATGAAAAATTCTGTTTAATACTTTGGAAGTTGTTAAAGGGAAATAAATTTCATATTTTATTGTGATTATTTATGAAAAATGGATTGCATATACCATGACTTTAAGTTGCTAAAAATTAAATCCAGAGCATAATTTATTTTTATAGGGAATAATTCTTCAAATTCACACAGCTAAATTTTGAATTAAAAGATTTATTTCAAGGTTCACTGGTAAAAATATTAATTGTGATTTTTTTCAAATTTAACATCAACAACTTCATTTTGATTATTTTCATTTTGCAAATCATTTATGTTTTCTTTAAATTACTTAATTTATATGAATCAATTTATAAATATAATATACTTTGTGAGTTTTATCAAATGTAATTTCAACTCTTTTCAATTGATAGTGTTTGCTACTTTTGTAATATAAACTTTTTTTAAAATGTTAAAATTTAATAAACAAATATTGGCATTTGGTTTGAGAAAAAATAATTGAAAAACAATAATATAAAATGGAAATTAAATATTTGGTAATTTGAAATAAAAAGGCTATGAATAACAAAAGTTTGTTCAGATTTATGAAAATTATTAAGTCACAGAACAATTAGAAACATTAGTTTTATCTCACCATAAAATATATTAACTTCAAAAGTATGATGGATTAACTTTGCAAACGATTGTTTGGGAGTAAAATTGAATGAAATATCAGATTTTAAATATCCTGAAACCATGTTAAAAAAATAAAATCAAAGAATATATAACTACATATATGTGAAAAAACTCTAATTTTGCCAATCCGCAATTTTTTATTGATCTAGATAGTAAAAATTTAGATTTTGAAATGAACAAACATTGCTGTATAAGATTAAAAGATATTTATACACAGTCAATGCCTCAGCAAATCTTTCCTATATTTTACGTATAAAATCCATTTTCATTAAACTTATGAAAGGATTATTAATAATGCATTTATATTTTTCAATACACAATTCGGTTAACATCATCAGAGTAAAAATGATTTATTTGGTTTGGTACGTTCAAAATATTTAACAAGAATTGACTATTAAAGGTTAAAATATCTTCATCAAACATTTTTAAAATCCAATAAAGTTCATTTTTCCATCAACATTCGCGAAAACATCTAAAAAGAAAATTTAAAAAAAAATTACAACATGACGGTTATTCTATCCGTAAATTAGTACTTCATGTGGTAAAATCCATCAAAATTTTTTAGTTTTTAATTGTTATCACAATATAAAATCTTTAATTGATAAATATTCAAAGCTTTAAGATTTGGCAATAAAATTATATAACTTATCAATGAATGATATTTTTTAATTTTAAGACTTGAATGTATCGATTACCTCACAAGTGCATTCTGTATTTCATAAAGAAGAATATTTGTTGTTATTTTTCAAATTTCTACAATCAAAAAACTGAAAGTTTAAATAATAAAAATAATTTTATGTTAATTTATAATCCTACATTCATAAAACAGTTTCATAAAAAATGGTTCATTTTCCAATATCAATTTGTGTTTATGAAATGTAATGTAGATACTTCTTCATCTCTATTTTCAAATATACAATATATTAATGCCAAATATTTAACAAAAATCAGATAAACTGAAATTTTACATTAAAAAGAGGATATAATGGACTATATTCAAAAAACTTTGTTTAATTTTATTTAAAATATATTTTGAAAAATTTAAATGCTATGATGTATAGATTTTCAGAAGACCGTGAAATTTTAAATTTTTTTTTATTTAATTAGAATTTAAGTATTTTTAATGGACTAAAATTTAAAGAAAAGCATCGTTTATCCTTGATTTTATTTAATGTTGTCAACTTATAACCAGTGCATAATGTTTACATCAATATATATTATGGTCGTCGAAATATAATAAAAACTGAGAAATTGATATAATATGATTTATAAATTATAAGTTTACTGATCAATGCTTAATGACGCTTTTTGTAAATAATTGTCATTTTATATGAATAAGAATGATTAAATAATATTTAAATAAATAATGGTTGACCTTTAAATCAAATTAATTTGTTACGTATCTGTTGTAAAAACCATCTCAAAATAATTAAGCACAAAATAAATGACTTAGATCCCTTTTCAAAATTATAGATGAGTAAATCAAAGAAAGTATTTGGTTTATGTGTATGTGAGTGTTATAACATACTTACATTTAAAAATAAATGAAAAAAATCATTGAAAGATTATTTACTTCCAATATATACAGCACATAGTTAACATTTACAGATTAAAAATTGATATAATAACTTGAATGATTGTTAATTTTGAGAAATTTTTAAAGTAAGCACGCGAAAAATAATGATTTTTAAAAAGGAATACTTAGAAATCTTATTAACCTCCCTTCGAATTATTAAAGAATAGTTAAAATCGAAAGGTAATATTTTTATAAAATCTTATTTTGATAATTTACAAATATAATAGAATGTTCAAAATAAAATTCAAATATATGTTTTAAAATCTCACGATAGTGAATTAAATAAGTCATAATAATTGAACCATATTTTTGATTTTTTTAATTTTTATTCAATGAAATGCGTCTAGAACAAGAGTAATGATCAAAAATACAGACTACAAAAAATTCGTGAGTTTCATGATCGCAACTCGAAGAAATAATTTTATTTGAGAAACAAATTGTTAACTTATAACATATATCAATTGAAAATATGATTATCGTTTATTATTTTTTAAGATAACAAACAAAATTATTTGTCACGGTGCACAATCGTACACATTTTTTTGTGTTGTTCAGTTATTTGACGTTTTACTGTTTTCTAAAATAAATTTATTTCAAATACTATTTCAAAACTTCTATTAAATTTTCTATAATTTTTAAAATACTGTAGATCAACCATTGTACCACACCAAATACACGTTCTTATATTAAATGAAAATAGGGAATAGCAAATCTATTATTAAGGATTGAAAAATACAGGAAACGTTTTTATGCTCATATTTGAAATGAGTTCGAGGACACTATCACGAAATTTACGGATTCTACAACGTCTCTTTGTTTTTATTTTAAGTTTATCTATGATATGTTGCATGACCTCCTTGAACTCTCGATTATTATCTATCATCTGAACAGGTAGATTTAAGCTAATTTTTTCGTATTTCGTATGAGATTCACGTGATTCCAAATTATTTAAAATACTAAAAATTTTTAAAATTTCTGTTATAAGTTTAATTTCAAATTCGTCAGTCAGTAAAGATTTTAAATAAATGAAATATCTTTCAGGGTCGAATTTTTTTAACTTTTTAACTGTTGGAAGGTTCCGAACTTTCCAACACATCATATGATTATAATCGTATTCCATTAAAGCGAGGTTAGTAGAATCGACATGAGATTCTTTTTTTGTCGTTTCACGTTTCTATGTTTGATAAAATTTTGTGAACTTTGGTGGTACAGCCTCTTCTTCAAATCTATCAATTCGTTTTTGTTTTGGCGACAGTCACTCGACTGAGAATTTAGCTTCTTTATATTTCCTCGAATTTTTTAAAAGGGATAGTGTTGATTCTGATTGCTTTTTGTCTAATGTTAAGAGACTTTTTCTTGAATAACAATCATAGTTGGATGGACAAAAGAAAAGATATTTTAACAAAAGCTTCTTTCGATTTTCACGGTATTTTTTGTCCTTTGAATTAGTTACATAACTCTGAAAATCCATATGATGCATCGAAATGGCTTTTACTTCTGATGAAGTTGATGGATTCATTCTGTTTTGGATTTTTGCAACTTTTCTATCTCTAAAACTGTCTCTTCTAGTTTTACTCTTATAATTGACTGTTGATAACTCGGTTGTGGCTGAGTCATGTTTATTAATTTGAACATTTGAAGAAAATACTTCCATAGCTGTGTTTATTTTATCATCCTTTCCACTGGGTGAATGAACAATCGCTTGGCAAAAGATAAATAATAATACGAAATATACATTCATTCCCTTGATTATCTTCGTATAGAGATTTTAATGCTTGTATTTGCGCATGACTAATAATTTTCATGCTATATTAATTTACGCAAATATTTGAATGTTTTACATCATATAAAAATTTCTATATTAAAAATAACCAAATATATTTTCATAATGAATATATATTTTATGTCATTAATAACCCATATATTTTTCTAGACTAATTTTCATGATTAAAATTTATGACGTTGTATGATTAATTAATTTTTTTTGTTTTTATGAAATTATTCATCACTTATTCATGCCACATATTTTGTAACGCTGTTTTCTATAAATCATAGTTTTAAGGTAAATGTCCAGATCTCATAATAATTTGCAAATTTAATATAATTCCGATTTTTAATTTTTATGTAATACAAATTTATCAGTATATTTTATGCAATTATAGCATAATTTTTTGTTTAATGTATTTGGCTTTAATTTTATATCAAGTGAAAAATTTTGATATCAGAAAATAAAAATGACAATTTGTTATAAACTATATTTTAAAGACAGAATCAAATGAAATTTTATGGATACGTTCAACAAAAACATAAAATCTCAATTAAAAAATTATTTTTACATTGGAACATTATTATTTGGAATAAATATATTAAAAAATATTTTATTTTTAAGAAAAACTAAACAATGGCTGCTCGTTTGAAGCTTCTAATTTTTTCATGGTTTAGTATCTTTCAACAATGCATTCTGGGATGTTTTTTTGAATTTAAACAAGTTATTTTAAAAAATGAATCATAGGATTCACCCACTTAAAGTCTATCTATTATATCCCGACACATATGTTTTATGATGTTCGCATATTAATGAACTTATTAGTATTTAAATGTTTACTTTATATGATAGAATTTTTTAAAAATTGTTGCAAATTAATAGAGGATCTAATTCAGAAATATGTTCGATGTTATAATCCATGATTTTGAAGAGGACTGCGTTTAATAACTGTGAAATGTGAAAATATATTTTTTGAGTGTAATTAATTAAAGGATTTATTTATAGTTTTAATTTTTTAGCAATGCTTGCCATCAAAATACTGTACGGATATTCCGTAAACTAGAAGAAGAAAAATGATTACTCGAACGGCTTAAATTATCTTTTAATTATTCCAAGATGAATTATTTTATCAATCAGAAAAATAAAAATATTTGATCTATCGACATTATGCATAAAATTGAAAAATAGACAAATTTTTGTATGCCCACGGATTTTTTCAGGGTCTTTTAATAAATATAAATTTGTGGCGAAAATGTTAAGCAATCACCTTATATTTTGTATAAACTTCGCTTAAACTTCTGTTCAAATATTGAGTTAGTTATTTGAAATCGAATTATAAATTCATCAAATTTAATTAATTATTAAGTTGGCTCAGACATAAAAAATATAAGTAAGATTTAGAGAAATTAGGTTTATGGCCTTTCCATTTATGGTTGGAGAATCTATCGTTAAATTAGACATAAAAAATCTTAATTTTAGTAAACTTTAACGACGCCAGCAGATAATAATTTTGAGTTTTGTTTTCTTAAGATTATAATCCCTTCCATTACTTAACTACGCGTATGGAACATTTATGTGACGAAACACGTGCATGCGCTTTTATTTGGTCACATCAAAATTATTTATCTTTTGATTTTAAAAATTTCATTTCTATTTATATTTCAACCTTAATTTATTCAATTTAATAAATCCATGGTTTTATGTCTAATTATTAAAAAGTCATGTTTTTGAAAAATTGTAAATATGTTTCATACTGACGACTTAACGTATGATTCTTTCAAAATTATAAATTATTGAATATAAAAAAAAATTATAAATAGAGTTACGAATACCATAAAAAACTGAAACAAATTTAGTTGATTAAAATCAAATTGTAATTAATCGCTGACCCGAAAAATATTTATATTTAATATTTTTTACACTAAAATATATAAATGTATGATGTTTTATTTTATATTTTTTGTGTCTCGTTTCTTCCATTTAAAACTTTATTCCGAGACATTAATTATTTCATGCAAATCAGATATGAATAATTTTCATTTAAAACATGTATAAACGGATTCTTTTTATTTTACTATCGTAATTCAAAGTTTAGAAGTGTGTGTTAAAGTTATATTTATCTACAATTTTAAAAATAATTTGTCCATATGTACTGTAAGCGAAAACAAAATTTATTAAAATAAAGATGTTTTACAGTTTTTATTTCCTTCTGTTGATGTACTTTTATAATAAAGATTTGATAAATCGGATAACGGTTCCACATTCTTCAATTTAAAAAGTAGGATGCATTTTGTACGTATCCGTAACTTTCAGATAGAAGGCCAAACTGGTCTGAGTTGCCTTAGTGAAAGGGGCACTATTTAGATTATTTACGTTAAGAAAACCATCTGCATTCTACATCTTTAAAAAGTATATACACCTCAGAACTATGTTATATATTACCAAATTGGTTTAGTTGTTTACCACAAAATTTATAAAAGTTATATCAGTTAATTAATACTGAAGCTACATAATTTGAGCATATTTAATTGGTTTTATTCTTCGTTGTTTGTTATTATGTATATTTTCCAAATTTAACGTTTTATTATATAAAAGATGGTAAAAATTTTATATCTAAATTGCAGTTAAGATATACTACTGTTAAATATAGATATTTCAATTATAAAATAACACTCTAATTTTACATCTTAAAAAAATACTTGATTTGAAACGTATAAGCAAACATAGAACCTTCACAAATTATGTAAAAACCAATTTTATGACTTTTTTGTTGAATAATATTATTTAATGAAGCTTCGTTTTTTACAAGGTTTAATATTATATGAACTTAACTTTATGTCTGTATCATGAAAAAGAAACATAAAATTTCATCAATTAAAAATTTTATTTTACTTGGAAACAATGGCATAAAAATATGTCAGATTATTTTGTTTAATGTATATTTTAGTTATTATCATCTTTATTTACAAACAGTTATCAATGTATGATTTGATATTATTTAGAAAAATTCTTATTATCAGTTATTTTTGAAAATATTTATGATAGTTTTCAAGGACTCAAAAATTTTTATATATTAAAATCTAGTTATTTTAAAATAAACCATTTTTAAATAAGAAAGAGTATAAATGTTGAATGAAATTAGGAAACATTGTCAATTATCGCAAAAGTAAAAGTTATTTAACACTATTCGATATGTACAAGGATCATTTATTTTGGGGAAACCATGCATTTATAAATTTGAGTTTGACTAAAACATCGAAAAAAAGCTTGGCACATAATACGACTCAATTTTGGTATTTTTATTACAATTTATATCAAAATATATATTTAACTTATTCTCATACCTCTATAATCGTAGAAACATTAAAATGATGAACTTGGTCAAATATTCTGATACAAAAGTTTTTCATGCTTTTAAATCACTAAAATGTATAAATTAAATTAATTTTATTATTTTTGAATTTAAGATCATGAATATTTTGCTTTAATCGTTGATTACTTAAAGATTTATTCAATGTTTTTAAATAAGAGTGATTGTTAATATTAAGAAAGTTATTCTGCAAAATTGAATCAAAATATACGAGTATACACCATTCATATCATTGATATTTTTAAGCATTGTCAAAAGTAAAAATATTACCAGGAGTTGTTTGAAAAACGATTGCAATGATTATCATGTTTACACGATAAGCATGAAACAATCATGGAAAAATTTGAATAGTTTTGAATGATAAATTCAAAAATAGATAAAAAACCACATGCGATGAACAAGCTAAAATACAAATAAGGAAAGTGTTAAAATAAATAAAATTATTTGAATGAACAAATGAAACAAATTCTTAAAACTACAAACTTAACAGAAGTTATTTTCAAAAATCTTGAGATTTTTATCAAAATTAAAAACCAAACATCCTAGCTTATTGAACAATTTGCATTATTTTTATTTGATCAATGAAGAAATGTCATAGCTGGCAAAGCTACATGTAAAAACCAAAAAAGGAACATACAGAATATCAAGGGGAAAATAAATTCACAAAATAACTGATGTTTTTTATTTTACATTTGATAAAATACGACGATTACTTGTAGTTTCACTTCCAAAATGTGATAACAAAAAACGTTACAATCATTAAAAATACTCTTTATTGTTTCTTCACTGATTTAAATGTTCAAAAAATATTAAAATTTAATGATTGATGATTCAACCTAAAAATACTTGTTGATAATATATTTAATGATTATTTTATAACGCCATAATTAATGAATGAGCAAACAAATTTATCAATTTCAAAGTTATCGTTCAATCACTTAATAATCTGTTTCATTATTATCAAAATGTGTTAATTTTTCAAATTGGTATAACATTATCAGGAAATAAAAGTCTGAACAATTTAATTACAGTGTAAATAAAGTTTTGAACAATTTTAAATACAAATGATTTATGTTGTTAGATTTTTAGAGATAAATATTTCAAATCATGAGATGAACAAATAACTCAATTGAAAATCTTTAAAATTGAAGCTAAATATAATATTGTGAATATTTTTATTTTTTATGCCACTTTAAACATGATTTCGTAAAATTGTTCTGATTTTTAAAAATAAATAGATTAACATCATTAAGGTTTGTATGTTCTATTAATTTCAAAGATAGTTTTTGCTTTAATCGTTTGTAAAATGTTCTGTTTGTAAAAAAATCCAACCATAGTATTATCATTATTTGTGGTGTTTACGAAATTACTTTTACAAACTACTCGTGATGATATGCTTAAAAATTCAGAAATGAAAAATTGTATTTATATTCTTATTTAAATTAAACATTTAACAAATAATGTTAAGTTAATGGCGGTTATCTATAACATTAATGATTATCAAACAAAATGGCTAGTGTTATTTTTAATGTCAAATTTTACGAATTAAACTTTCAATAAATATTATTCAGCAGGTTTTAAACATTTACAGACTTAATTACCTGTTATTTGGCGTCTATCTTCAAACACATCATATTCCTGCATTTTATTTATTGATCAAAAATAATGATATTTTATCAAACCTAAAAAGGAATAGTACACTCATCAAACAAATTTCTACTTTTTAACTTGATTGAAAATTCAAATAGAAATTATTTTATGAATAAGTGTTATGTTTTATTCACACACATCTAAGAATATTTAAAACTATTTTCAAAATTATAAATAATGGGATATTATATTTTTAACACGTATTGTGCTTAAAACTGTGTAGACGATGTTTGTTCAAGCACTTACTTTGATTTATGCTTGGAGTATTTAAATTCAAGTATAAAATTCGTAAATATTGTCAAATAAAACGATTATGTGAAAAAACAAGTCATTAGTAAAGCACTCAGCATAAATTAAAACCATGGTTTATTGTGATACATTAGATCAGGAAGTAAAAATGTTAAAATATGTTTTAAACAATCACATTCTAATTAAACTAAAGTAACAAACATTTTATTGTGCCATAACTGAACTACGCTCATACAGAATGCTAAAATTCTTCAAATTTGACAAGATAAAGTTGTTAAGAAGTTTATAATATTTTAATTAAAAATATGATATAATCAATAACTGCCCATGATATTAAATTGTTAACTCTTACATTATCTAACAATGAACTCAATTAAATAAATATTGCGATTCTGGTATTTTTTATTTTTAGCTCATTAATTTATCTAATTTCAAAAAATATCATAAATAGAGCTATTTTTACATCAGGTTATCTAAATTTATTGATACGCATGCCAAGTCCATTTCCAAATATTAAATAAAGCAGGTAACCTTTTATTGGTATTATTATATTTATTAACCGAATTTACAAAATTACCTCTACAGAATTTGAACAGACATGAAAAGTGTTCAAAATAACGAGAAATGTGCGTTCATATGTTTGTGATTTATCCTATTGATCCAGAGTTTTATTTTTTCTATTGTTTAAAAAAAGATTCTGTGTATTTTAAATTCAAAATAAATTTACTTCTCTTCAAGGGACTTTTGAGTCTTAATTAAAAATGAAGGATATTACTCATGACTATACGATACTTAAAGAATTTTCGATAATATTACATAGTTAAAATTAGAAAATTGTATTATTAGTTTGTTTAATGAAACAAATTTTTATTTGATGTAGATGGTTTGTGTTATTTTACCTATCCTGTGCATTTTATGAATCAAATTGTTCCTTCAAAATAGAAATTCTTATTCAGAATAGAATAATCATTTTGCCATTTTCTATGATAGTAATAAAAACTGATCGATAATTTATAATTTTAACACTGTAAACTGTAAAATATTTTGAGCCTCTTCGACGCTTAGATATAGATATCATTCTTTAAATTAAGGTTCTTATGGATTAAATTCAGTTAAATACTTTAAATAAACGCAGATTAAAAGCTAAAAATCACTTAAAATAAAAATGCGTTATCAATAAGATTAATCTCAGCATACAATCATACAATAATATTTTGGTGATTCGACACAAATTCTCATATTTAAAACAAATGTTTTAATCTTATCAAGAATAAGTAAATTTTAATTATATTATCTAGTTTTCGATTAATTTTTGAAAATGTGAAACGATTATGACAGATATATATTACCAGCCTAAAATAATACTGAATTTCTTTCAACAACTACAAATTATTTTACAGAGTTTGATTTTGGTTAAAAAATAAATTTGAATCACGTTTTACATTAAAACACATCAAATATAATAATTTTTATTCAAAATTTCAGTCGTATGTAATTGTTAATAAGAGATTTTTCCTACAATTATTATGATTCGGTGTTAATCGAACAAAAAATTTTCATTAAAGGAAAAATATTTGTTGAAATACATGTTTAGTAAAGGGAATTAAACCAAAGTTTAAGAAAATAGCTTTTATTGGGATGATTCAATTCTATGTCTTGAGTCTATTTTCGGCAATTTTATATTTCTTACATTCTTGAAATTTATTCGGATAAAATTGATTGGTACTGTTATCAATTTTACATCACTTAAGTATTTGTATTGATGAGAATTAGAGCTTTCAATAAGAATGTTTATTGTCATATTTTGATTATAAAGGTAATTGCCACATATGGTAAAGCCAAAACAAATGTTTATTTAACAAGATTATTCATTGATTTAAATTGTCCGTTGATTTATATAACGTGAGCACATTCGAACTTCTCTTTAAAAGCATTAAATTGCAAATTGACCGAATATATTTTCATAATTTTTTATTTTTAATATATGACCGTATATTATATAGAAATAGCATTTTACCTTTTTGATAAAGCTACTTGACTTTCAATATACGTCGAACCTGATTCAAATTCAAGATAAATTAAATTGTTTTTGTTTAGTTCGAGATTCTAACTTTCAAAATGATTAAATTTCATACATTATATTTCAAAATACATATTTTATATCGTAAAAAACATAAAATACAAAAGAAAATATTTAAACTTTTCTTTATTTTCTATCCTTTTAGGAATGAGTAATAAATGTAATCAATCTTTCGTACACACTTCTTCGGTTGTGGTTGAGTTTTTCTTTAAATGAATTTAGTCAACACAACTATAAGTTCCGAAACAATTATTCTGATAAAAATATCAAATCCATTTTTCAAATTCCATTCATTCATTCTCAAACTTGTGAGTTGGATCGATTGATTGTATATTTTATCAGTCGGTTATCCTCAGTGTATAAAATTCAGATTATATTATGACTAAATTCTCATGTTTTGTTATTTGGTGTTATTAATTATACGGCATATTTACAAAACAGATTTTTCCTAATTTAAAATTCTTATGATTTACTGGTTCATGCTTTGGGTATATAATCTTTGTTTTATACATATCAAAAATAAAAAAAGGCTTGTTTCAATTCATAGTCCCAAAAAGTATCATTAATTCATACATAAACTCTGTCATCAATAGCAAACTGAAGTCTTATAATTGTAAATTTTTTTAAATTCATAATTTAGACCACTTTTCAAAATTACACATAAATTTTTATTATATAATTTAAGCCAACGCATTGATGTTAGAGGACTAGAGGATAAAAACGGATCTAATTTGTGGTATTCAGTATATTCATTCACGTAAAACAAATAAAAATGATCCCCAAATCTTTTTCATTTAAATAAATAATTTCAAGCTTTGTTTATTAATAAATATTTGGCAACTGTTATAAAAAACCACTTCGTAGATTTGCTCAAAACTAAAGGATAATCTATGACTTACGCATCCTGATATTAATCATAACTTTTCTTTAAAGTTCAATTTTATCATGTTTAAAAATATATATTTCAATGAACGATGACTATTTTTAACTGATTATTTATTGGTTACAAGAAAATTAAACTATTATAATTTTCAAAAATTATAAATTATCTTTTTTAAGTTAAACTTTAATTAACATAGAAAAGATTGTTATATCAACACATTTTTCATCAGTATATCTAGAAAAATAATTTTACTATCTTCATGTATAAGATTCTCCATATAAAATGAGAAAACCATAATTTGTTTCTATTCAATATAAACATTATCCATTAATACGTAAATCAAAATTTCATAAACCTATTAATTGAAACTGAAGAAATTGAAAATTTGTACAAATTATTCATAATTACGCAATCTTTGTCATTTATAGATAATCTTACCATTATCGCGAAAACGCCTGATCACAGAGTGAAAACTCAAATATTTATTTTTCAACCTTTGTGATACTTATTCATTCTTATTTCTTTTTGTTTAAATATAA